>CAEGAE010013367.1:0-10117 GCA_903067095.1 Girardinus metallicus | reverse complement strand
TATATATATATTCTTTTTTTTCTTTTTTTAATTCCAATGACAAACCCATCCAATTTGACCAAAATTAGCCCCAGTGAGCCGCAAACCGAGGGGGCGTGGCCAGACGCCTGTCAATCATTCTGAGCCGCGACAGTTACACTGAATGGGGCTGTCAGAAGTTAACCCTTCGGAAAGACCCCGGGATTTTCCACTGGCGGTTTGACGCCAGGTTTGTTAAAAATGTAACAAAATGTGATACATTATTTCTAAAAGATATTTCTTTTTAAGTAGTTATTTTTAAGTTGTTCATTTTAACAGCTTTATTGTAAATGTCATGGAGGGCTTAGCCCTACTAGCCCACTTATACCAGCCGTCCCTGCCTGAGACACTTTTCAGATTTTTTCTTAAAACCGTGTTTATCATCACAATTATTCATTATAATGTGTTTTTCTGTCACATTAATTACCGACTATAACATATTGCAGTTTGTGAATCTAACGTGTCAAAATGTGAAAATACTGCCCACTTCTTGTAGCCTGCATATTCATGGAGTGGGGGAAGATGGAGGGATATGGGGGCTGGGTAGAGAGGAGGCTGAAGCTGTGAGGTCCTTCAAGCTGCATTAATCACATGTGAGACCAGGATGAAGCGGTAGTGAAATATATATATATATATACATATATATATATATATATATATATATATATGAGGCAAACCTGACAGCATGGTGTCATGAGATGCTGAGGAGAAAATCAAATCCAATCTTCCATTCTCCACCTCAGGCTTAGAATGAACAATGCCCAGTATACACAGCCTACCTCCTGTCTGCTTAGGAGGACATTTTTAAGCTGGCTGCTGGCAGCAGCTGTTAACCTTTAGAGCTGCCAAGGCACACAGCAGTTTTATTGGAGGAAGAAAACGATCAGAGTCAGCGTCTCTGCAAGGTGGATAAAGAGCGCAATTATGGAAACCAGGTTTTCTCAAGAAAAAAAAATGAGGGGGAAACGGGTCTGCATGCTCAGTTCCTCTCCACACTGTGGTCGCACTTCTGACGAATCATTGGTTATGTTGATGTCCAACTTTTCAATTATGAATCACACTATAGAGACAAGCATCCAACTAGCTGCTTTAGATGTTAAGCTCTTTGCAAAGCTGAATTTGACATTTCTGAAAAAGAACAAGGAAATAGAAAAAACACAGTGTAGTATATTATCTGCTTAAACGGGTAGTATTATGTCAATTATTTTTAACTTTACATTATGTTATAATGTTATTCTCTCACCTGGAGTGTTGCTTTTATTCTTTCATGCATGTTTGAGAAATCCTTTAATCTCCCATGGCAACAATTCAGTTGTGTGAAACACCTGGGTGGACCTACAGCTCTCCCTTCAAGGACACAGCTCCTCCTCAGAGCTGCAGATTCCAAGTTTCAGAGCTGCGGCTCCCCCACTCTGCTCCTTCAGACTAGACAGTAGCAATTAGCAAAGACCTGGTGGAACTGTTTGTCTTCTGAGCTCGTTATATGAGCTACTCAGTGCTGGTAAAAATATTGGTAAAGGGTAGATAGAGCAGCCATGTTGTGATGACTTCCTGAAGGCGGAGTTTCAGAAAGAGCAGGAGTTTTTATAGAGACAGAGGCCCAATTTCAAAGCTTTAAATTGTACTGTCTTTTTTTTTTTTCATTTTAGGTCTATAGAGCATTTTTATAACAACAAAAGTTAACATAGTTACTTCACTGTGCTAAAAGAAATAGCACTATGCGGTTGGAAAACACATAATACTGCCCCTCTAAGCCTCATCCCATCCATGCATGTAGTACAATAAAGATGTCTCCTGTAAAGCTATAATGGACATCATATTGGGCTCACAGGCTAATAGAGGAACCCAGAAGCCTCGTGAAACGGTCCAGGAATGCTCAGCAGCCGGTGTGTGGCATTAACAAGCGCTTTACAGTTGCCTTTACAGGAAGCCCACAGACCGACATTAATCTGCCAGTTCGGGCTGTGGTTTGGATCTGGGAGAGCAGAAGAGGCTCGCTGCCTTGCAGGTGTTGCCGCGGCTATTTTTGTCCCAGCAACCATTCTGAACCTAGTCAGAAAAAAAAAAAAACTTTGCATAGAGCCTCCAGGTAACATGCCAAGACTGAAGTAATTGCTGCTCTCGGTCCTTGAAGGAACTGAGAAGAGAAAATCAGACTTTATCCACTAAATGTGTGTCTTCTCCACTGGGAGCAGGGGGGCCTCCTGGGTCAGAGGCAGGAATGGGATCAGAGGTGACCCTTTGTCAGGGGGGACAGATGGAGGTTAATTGTTTTTAGTGGGATATGTCTCACTCCAGCTGTTCTCCCTGCTGAGGAATGTACATGTGTGATTGAGGGCAGTGTTGTAAAAATAAATGATTAAAAACAAGCCAGAAAAGTAAACATGCAACACAATTTGTGTAAAATGTGTTTCACCATGCAGGGTGTGTACTTAAAGAACAAGTTTAAGTTACTTATCAGACACAAAGGTTCATACGTAACCAAATATGTGAATCCAAAATTATATTTGGAATTAACGTCCCAAGGTAATTTGGACAAATCGATTTACTAAATATGAAAAAACGAAAATAAATCTTACATGTTTTCTTTACGTGTTGGAAGCAGTAGATTTTATGAAATTAGTTGGTTTCCTTCTACTAACCTTGGCTCTAAGCATAATTCAAAAAGGCTGGGAAACTCCAGAGGCTTCAAACTATTCTGCTTTATCTCCTCCGAAAGCAGTTTTTTTTTATTATTCTAATTTTTTGTTATGTAAAAACAACAAGAATAAAATATTTCATCTCTTCACAAAGAGTGATATAATCTTTACAGTCCTCTTTTCAGTTTGTTATATTAATTCTGACAGCATACCCCTTCATGTGATTATCCAGTATCCAGTTTCTTGTATTTCTTTTTTTTTTCTTTTGGAAAAAAACAACTAAAAACTCATTCTCCTAAAGCAGTTTTGATGTGTTGGGGTCATCGTCCCCTTGGATGCTGCTTGACAGTTGTGTCATCGACACCTTCTCAGTTCATGTTGATGCCAAACTGCAGTGTGGATAGGACCACTGGAGTTACAACATCATCTTGTTTATGACAGGCTGGAGTTTTCATGGTTCCATCTGGCCCCTGGTCCACCATGTGGTCCATCATGTTTAATGACGATAACGTTTTGGGTAAAACTTTGACACAGTTTGGACTACTAGCCAGATGATGTTTCCGAACACTTCAGAAGTGGTTTGGGGATATGAGAAGAGGTTAAAAGTCGGCCTGAGGAATGTTTTAAATTTGGGGATCAGCAAAATCACCAACAAATTAAACATGTGCTGGTGAGCTAGTCTTAAAACTCACTGAAGTTGTATAAAGGGACTCTTTTGAGCTTTGCATTATAATCCTATACCCTCATTAAAAATATACCAGGAGTAATGTTTTGATTCTTTGAGATTTTTTTAAATCTCCATGGCAACTGTGCAAAACACCTAGGTGGACCTAGCCCTGCCTTAGAAGCGCAGCTCCTCATTTGAACTGCAGCTTTCAAGTTTCCACCTCACAGAGCAGCCCCTTAAGACTAGCCAGTAGCAATTAGCAAACACCTGGTAGCAAACACACTGCTACTTCTCAGTACCACATTGGTAAAAATATTGCTAAAGGGTTAATAGAGGAACCATGTTGTGATGATGACCTGCTACAAATTTCAGAAAGAGAAGGAGCTTCTTAAAGAGACAGGGGCCCAATTTTAAGGCACTAAATTACAAAGTCAAATTTCTTTCAAGACATATTTGATATGCATATAGTATTTTTTATAACAACTGAAGGTAAAATATTTACTTGGTTGTGCTATGTAATAGCGTTATGTGCCAGGAAAGAAACATAATGCTGCCCCTTCTATGGTCATTCTACCCTAAAATTGAATGATTCAAACGCATTCATTGCCATCATGAGTGCATGGAAACTTTTGAGCAGTGTTGCTGCTGCAGTGTTATCTGCTTGCTAAAAGTTATGTCTCCATGTGTTTGCACTGTTTTTCTACAGATCTGAAAGCAGAGCACAACCACCCTTTTACACTCAGCTGCTACCTTCTCTGAGGCTGCAGTCTACGGGTGTCACCATGGGGACGAATGGTTTCCTCTTGAGCTGCCTCACCACAGCCGTACTAATCCAACTCTCTACCGCCGGCCTGGTCAAGAAGGTCATCCGCCACCGGAGGGAGACCCTAATGCCCAAGAAAACCCAAGAGAACCTGACTCTCCCCCATCCCGACCAGCCTGTGGTTTTCAACCACGTCTACAACATCAACGTTCCCTCCACCTCCCTCTGCTCTGTGGACCTCGACTCGCCTGCAGGGAGCGGTGTCAAGCACAAGAGCGCCTCGATGGACATGCAGAGCACTGAACACATGGAGCACACGGTCGATGGCGACAACCAGATCGTTTTCACTCACCGTATCAACATCCCCAAACAAGCCTGTGGCTGTGACAACCAGCTGCTGGACATCAAAGACGTCCTGAACAGACTGGAGATGTTGGAGTCTGAGCTGTCTAGTCTGAGGGAGCAGTGCGCCAGTGGAGCTGGCTGTTGTGGAGCTCAGGCTACAGGTACGTCTGCAGCTTTCTACGATAATACACAAGCCAAGATCAAAGATTGCCATTAAGATTTTAAGTGATAGAGCAACAACGCCACCCACTCCACCCGACTGCCCTCTCACTGCCTGTCCCTCTCCACTGTCTAACAGGACAATAAAGTATCAACAATCAGAATAATCAAAAGAAAAGAATCTGACAAATATTTCTGCTCCACTGGCTCTGAATGAAATACTTGTGAGCTTCAGTTCAATCCGGACCTACAAATGGTTGAGCTTATTAACAGGTAGATAATGTGTGAATAAGGGAACATTCCTCTGATGCTTTCTGACAGCTCAGGTACGTTTGTGTCTCTTGGTCTTTGCTCTGTATTGGAAAGGCAAGTTTTTCTCTAGCGCATCTTAGCGACAAAACGATTCAAGGTTCTTCACAAGATGAAACATAAAACAAGAAACAGGCAAGAAACATTACATCATCCAACAATGTTCCACTTTTCCATAACAGTATACAACACCACCCACTAGCTGCACTAGTGGGTTGTGCAGGTGGCATGTGATTTATTGTATTTTGTGCGTTGCAAAAAATGCTTTGCATGCTGGAGCTGTCTGACAAGCTTTTATGGATCCCACCACTTTGTGTTGGTATCATTGCAGAGTATTGGGATTGCTCCAAACATGATACCGCAGAGTTCAATCTCTGTCTCATCAGACCACAGAATGAGATCATTCCGGTGCCGTTGGTAAACTCCAGACTCGCTGCCATGAGCCTTTTAATAAGGCTCATGGCAGCGCCCTACCATACAGGCTGATTGGTGGATTGCTGCAGAGATGGTTTTCCTTCTGGAAGGTTCTACTCTGTCCACAGAGGAACCCTGCAGCTCTAACAGTGTGACCATCGGGTTCTTGGTCTTTTCTCCCCTGATCACTCAGTTCAGATGCCCGGTCAGATCCAGGAAAAGTCCTGCTGGTTCCAAACTTCTTCCACTGACCAATAATGGAGGCCGTAATGTTTGTATTGTAATGTTTCTGGATCCTTCCTCAGATTTATGCCTCAAGACGGTCCTGTCTCTGAGGTCTTGAGACAATTCCTCTGATTTAGTGCGTGGTGTTTGACCTCTGACTTTACATGGACAAGTGTATGCCATTCCAAACCAAGTCCAATTAACTGAATTTACCACGGATGGACTCCAGTTGAGCTGTAGAAACATCTGAAGGCTGATCAGTGACGACACCGCAATATTGAGCTTTGTCAACAGTGAATACTAATAAAAATGTCATTGTTTTTGTTTATTCTTAATACATTTTCAAATCAATTCCATATTTTCAGAAAGCGGTATTTGTGTGTAGATTTTTGGGGAACGTGATTAATTTAATACAATTTGGAATAAAACTGTTACATAACAATGTGGAAAAAGTGAAGTGTTGTGATGCTTTGATAGAACTGGTGCACTGTATGCACTACTTTCTGATGGTCACAAAAAAAAATGTATGCATATCTGTAGGTGGACAGCAATAAAATTTCCCTAACCTAACCAATGAGGGTCCAGTAGGAAAGAAAATGACGTAAAGGGAAGGGATACAAAAACAGCAGCTGCAAGTCCAAACTAGAGTCCCATTTTTACAGGTGATGTATCTTCTCCTAAGGGAGTCATCTGCATTTGTATCCTGTCGTTAATGTGGATATCTGTAGAATTTGCTGTTCACTTTACTATAGGTGCAGTCAACAGTTAGCAGAGAAGAGCAGCTGGCAGGAAGCATCTGTAGAGGACAGATTGCATTAAAATTGATGGGAAATGTCAGCATGAGACAAAGTGGAACTTAGATTTTTAGTTAGCATGCAAAAATCATAAAGAAAACAACTAGGAAACGTAAATTAATTTGTTTTTGCGATTATGCATTTCTAGTTGCTAAGCTATGCACCACTGGTTAATGTTTTTTGGAAAATTACCTACTGTCAACAAATCAACCAGCAACATTATATTGACCATCAATGTGATGACTTTTGTTTTTCCAACTGTCTACACTAACAGTAAGATATTTGCGAAAAGAATAAAAGCATAATAATTTATTGCTAGAAACATTAATAGTATTAACTTAATCTATAACAAATAAAAACAGATCTAATTCATTTTTACTGTCTGTTAGCACACATAGGACAGGACCAAAATTCAGACATTTATTTCATGAGGTATTTACAAGTGAAAAGTCTGTAAAGTATTTGGTCTGTTTCTGTCAGTAAAAAAAAAACACCCATGACATTTACAACCAGTGTGTGTAACTTGGGAAAACAGAAGGTTTTTCATTTAAGCAAGAATTCAGAAGATTTGAATTGGGCCTTTGTTTCAAGGTTCTTGTTCCTTGGCCGGTCTTTGATTATAGTCTTCCCAGAACAGGTTTCAGCAAAGGCTACTGACAAACTCACCACAGCAAGCTGTCATGTTTGAGCAACTGACGTACTTGAATAGCTTTGAAATAAACGTCCTTTTTACTCGTCTTGTTTTCCATTAGGAGAGGTGTCTACAAAGCCATTCTGTAACGGACGTGGAAACTGGAGCACGGAGACCTGCAGCTGCTCCTGCGAGCCCGGATGGAAGGGCTCCAACTGCACGGAGCCAGAGTGCCCCAATGATTGCCAGGACCAGGGTCGCTGTGTGGATGGGAGATGTGAATGCTTTGAGGGTTTCGGCGGGGATGACTGTGGTGTTGAGCTCTGCCTGCTGGACTGTGGCGACTACGGCCACTGTGTTGAAGGGTCCTGTCTTTGTGAAGAAGGCTTTATTGGTGAAGACTGTTCTCAGACTAACTGTCTTAACAACTGCCTGGGTCGTGGACGCTGTGTTGACGAAGAGTGTGTTTGTGATGAGCCATGGACGGGCTTTGACTGCTCTGAGCTCATCTGTCCTAACGACTGCTTCGACCGAGGACGCTGCATCAACGGAACCTGCGAATGTGAAGAGGGGTTCACTGGAGATGACTGTGGAGAGCTCAGCTGTCATGAAAACTGCAGCAAACATGGCGTGTGTGTGAACGGCCAATGTAAGTGTCAGATAAACTACGGTGGAGAGGACTGCTCAAAGCTTCTCTGTCCCCAAAACTGCAATCAGAGAGGCCATTGCTTTAATGGGAAGTGCATATGCGATCCTGGCTTTGAAGGTGACGATTGCTCAGTCCTCTCATGCCTTGACAACTGCAGCAACAGGGGTCAGTGCATTAACGGAGAATGCGTTTGCGACATCGGATATGAAGGAGAAGACTGCAGCGAGCTCTCCTGTCCCAACAACTGCCAAGAACAGGGCCGTTGTGTCGATGGGCAGTGCATATGTGAGAAAGGCTTTGCAGGTGAAGACTGCAGTATCAAGACATGTCCTAAAGAATGCCATGGAAGAGGGGATTGCGTAGACGGCAAATGTGTGTGTTTTGTGGGTTTTACGGGAAAAGACTGCAGCGAACTGACCTGCCCGAATGACTGCCTGGACCGCGGCCAGTGTGTGGACGGCCAGTGTGTTTGTCACCAGGGTTTCACTGGTGAGGACTGCAGTGAGAAGACGTGTCCCAAGAACTGCCACAACAGAGGCCGCTGTGTAGACGGTCAGTGTGTTTGCCACCAGGGTTTCACAGGCGAAGACTGCAATGAGAAGACGTGCCCTGAGAACTGCCACGACAGAGGGCGCTGTGTAGACGGCCAGTGCATTTGTCAGGAAGGGTTCACAGGTGAAGACTGCAGTGAGAAGACGTGCCCGAAGAACTGCCATGACAGAGGCCGCTGTGTAAATGGCCAGTGTGTTTGTCAGGAAGGTTTCACAGGTGAAGACTGCAGTGAGAAGACGTGCCCAAAGAACTGCCACGACAGAGGCCGCTGTGTAGACGGCCAGTGTGTTTGTCACCAGGGTTTCACAGGCGAAGACTGCAGTGAGAAGACGTGTCCTAAGAACTGCCTAGAGAGAGGTCACTGCAGAGACGGTGTCTGTGTATGTTATGAAGGTTTCACGGGGCTGGACTGCTCTGCGCTGAGCTGCCTAGATGACTGCCACCACCAGGGGCGCTGTGAAAATGGAGTATGCGTCTGTGACGAAGGCTTCATTGGAGAGGACTGCTCTGAAGGTAAGCTAGACCATGGATGTGTAGCTTTCCAAAATATTTGCATTTGTGTAACTCTTACAATCAGTTCTCAAACATGTAGTTCTTAAAAGCCCTTAAAGTAAAAATATCGTTATTTTGTCAGTAACAGGAAAAGACTATGTCAGAAGGATAGAAAAGAGATTTATTTGCACTTTAAGTATAGTTAGCACATATTAAGCATAAATTTTTATTTGTATCTTTTTGTAGGTTAGTAATTCTCATCCTTAAAATCTGATTACTAGAGTAGAAATTTATCTTTGAAAAATTTCCTGGGCAAAAGCCACAACTAAATTTGTGGAACAAGAGTAGCAAAAATGTTGAATTTTTTTGTGGGTAGAACATGAGGACCATGTGCAGTGACTAGTCCTCGACACAGGTATCTTGGGTTTGATTCCTGGTCTTTGGTCACATGCTACACGTCTTCCCTCCATTCTCTGCATCTTGTTTCCTGTCCATTTACTGTTCATTAAAGGCCACTAGTACCAAAAACCCTTTCATAAAATGTAACAGTGGAGTCATATGAATTTAAAATAGTCTACAATTTGTATTTTCTAACTTCAACTGAAATAGATTTTAACAATGACATCTGTTTACAACCATTTGTGGCAAACATAGGGAGAAATTATTTTAGTCAAAATAATATATTATGGGATTTTGTTGTTTTTTGTACATTTTTATATTTCTAGTAGCCTTTATTTATTCATAGCTAGATCCGAAGGAGAGGAGAGAGAAAGGGAAGGACTGCAATAAGTATTGAATTGAACCCTATGAATAAGTGCAACTAACCCCGTTGGAAAGCTAAAGCCCACTGGCAAATTTTGAAAAATTACAGCAAAATACCTCAACTGAGCAATGCCTCAGTTTATAGTTTTGCAGTGAGAAGAGTTAGCTCTCAGGATCTTCTGAATTTAGGGCCTGTTTTGGGCTCCACAGAGGAAAGTCACAAAAAAAAAAACAACAACAAAAAAAACTGGGTAACTTGTAGTCCTGGAGAAGGAAACCTTTTATTTCTAGTGGGATGGAGATCCTCATGCACAGTAAATACTTTGAGTGCAAGGAAAGTTCTTGATAATCATCCTGAGCTTTTTATTTTGTTCAGCTAATTCCACTGATAAACAAATGTTCAGATCAGACGGACAAAAGAGTCTCTGCCGTTGCCTTTACGTTGCTGGTTCCACATATAACTATTCCAGTTAGTAGTTGTAATAAAAGTATATATAATAATACAATGTAGTATAACATTGCTATATTAATATAGCAATAATAGGCTCCTTGCAGTTAAATCAAGAAAACAATTCACACATCCTCATCTTCATTAATTCACTTGTTGCCAAACGTAATTTTGGAAAAAAAAGAGATATTTAGGAAAAAAAAAAAAAAAAAAAAATATATATATATATATATATATATATATATATATA
>CAEGAE010013363.1:0-117229 GCA_903067095.1 Girardinus metallicus | reverse complement strand
TTGATTGATTGATTGATTGATTGATTGATTGATTGATTGATTGATTGATTGATTGATTGATTGATTGATTGATTGATGGATAATTTTTATTTCAGACAGACATTTCACCAACAAAACATAATAATAATAAGTCTTAAAGACTTTCATATTTCTAAGTGTAAATACATTACCTTACTATCAAATTTACATACTCAAATACATGTAAATACACCACTTATCCAGTGACTGTGAGTCTGAAGAGGAGTATGATGAAGTTTAACTTATATAATCATACCCCTTTTCCATCTATTAATTCATAGTATAAATAGTCTTCCTGTCTCCAGTATCCTTTCCCAAAAATAATAATAATAATAATAATAATAATAATAATAATAATAATAGTAATAATAATAATAATAATAATAAATAAAACAATGATAATAGTAATAATTCCTGAACCAGATGAAAGAATACATACACACATATGCATCTACCTGCATGACCTTCATGTTAGAATCCACTTGAAAACCAGGGTTTTCATTAGTTTTTTTTCCTCCCTGGTTATCTTTAATAAGTAGCTGCTCTTCACCTCAAATCTTAGCATACTTTACGTCTGCTGCTTGATTCATATTACCTTGCTGCCTAGAACATTAGTTCCCTATATAGCAGGATCCATAAAATCCTGTATACAAATTCATTGTATCCTAACAAATATTTTGTATTAATTTTTGGATCTTTTCCAGGGCATGAATCTTTGAAACTCGAGTTCCTTCCAGTTCAGGAAGCATTCTTTTTATCACAATGAATGTATTTCCTTTTTATTTTAGGACTGGAGCAAAACCTACCTGCAGTTGCGGTCTTGGACACACTGAGTGACCCTTTCTTGGCAGATCCTTGTCTCAACTCCACAAGATCCACTCTGCAGACCGGATTTCATGAGCAAACAGCTTTGATCTGAGTCGTCACACTCGCACATCACCAGCATCTCGGCAGACTGTTGAGGCATGCCTCCATAGAACTGTTGAATTTCTTGCTGACACCTTTCATTGTCACACTGATCAGCCATGCATGCTTGAAGAACAGGTGTGAGGTGCCTGTTGCAAACAGACTCACTCACACAAAGACCAATGCGGTCCACACAGGATCCAGAGCCTGCAAGAAGCACATCTATAGCAGAGAAAGTGAGTGAATAATATATAAATATGTGGGCTTGTTGATATCAAATTTATGCTAAATGTTGTAACAACCAGCTCCAGTTAGTCCACAATTTAGATTTTAGAGTGGATGACTTATGAAAACTCAAAGAAAAAGAAAGGCAAAGAAAGAAACTAAAAAAATGGTTTAAGAATGAAATACCTATTATTACAAATTAGCATCAGCTTGGTCTGTCCTAGTTTAGGGGCTACCAACAGAGTAGCACCATAACATGACAATTGGGGTGGGAAGATTATGTAGCAAATATGATACAACCTAGGATACTGTTTTGCCAAACTTTGTACAATTAATATAAGGAGAAACAGACAATTTTAAAGAGAGATTCTAGAGACTCTAAGGATGGATCAATTGTTTCCAATAGAGGAAACAAAGCAAGGCTATATAATTTCAGTAAGAATGTGTAGCATTTATCCTTTTTCAATCCCTGTCTTAACACAAAGATAAAGAAAGGGATTGAATTGTTTTTCTTTGTATGTGTGGAACAATACATTAAAGTCGAACAATACTAAAAGCAGAGGATAAATATTTTTGATTTGTCACAATCCAAAACAGACATCTCTGAGTTTTTAATTAATACCAGAAAGTTTGTCTAAAACTGCACCAGTCTTATAATTTAGGTGTTAATTATTTAGGTCGTTACAGACATCTAGTGTGAAGTTCATATCAATATGCCAATTTGAAATGGATGTACTGTATATCCCATTGTGCATTTTCATAATAAATAAATCATTTTCACCATTGTCTGCTAAATTACTTGATTTCCAGTCAGTCGGTGTGACCTTCTGCTGCTGAATTGCTGTTCAAACAAGAAAACACAGAATTAATTTTCAAACAACAAATACTCATTAAACTGTGTACTTTTCTGGACATATTCTACCATACAACAATCAGTGTTTCTATATCTCATCACCTTTGGTAAACAAAACCATAATTTCAGAGATCAATGCTTAACCCAAGCATAAATGAGAGAACACAGCACCTGGCTTTTGGAGGCATTGTGTGACCAGTACTAGTATGGAGTCACAGAGCTCCTCCTCCCATGTACACACACACCCTTGCAGGGATGGAAATTGGTCCAGTGCAGCCTGGATGGTCAAGTTACAGTTCTCTGCACCCTTTATTTGGCACCTGTCATCTTGAATATCACAAACAGAAGAGTAAGGCAGATAAACAGGGTTTTTCATAAGCTGGTGAAGTTTCTGTGCAGCAGGTGTTTTCAACCTCACATGTCAGTTGCTTTACACCTCATGTCAGTTTTAGAGGTTAAACATATTAATGATCTTTATAAGGCTCTACTATTATTGAGACTTAACCTGAACCCGAATAACACAGAACAGATTATACAATGCCATTATTAATTAAAAGAGATAAACAAAAAAACAAAAAAGTAAAGGTTTGCTTATTATTAATAATCTCTTCAAAACACAAGACATACAATAGAAACCATAGCTTTTGTGTAAGCATCAATTATCCAGATTAAGAATAGAGAAACAATAAAATTTTTTTTAAGATTGCAATGATAAATTTCCGTTTTGTCCACCTGTTATTATTTTAAAAGGAGATTACCAAAAAACATTTTAGAACTACAATATTAATTAAAGATTTTTCGATTTATATTAAAATTAGTGGCGAGACTGTCACTAATTTTGAAATAATTAAAATACTAAAGAACACCAAGTGTGAAATTAAGTTGTATATTGAATTTCACAACTTTGAATTAGTGAATTAATTTCAGATTTCATAAACAAATCTAATTTAGATGGACACATAGTCCTTACATGGCACCTGGTTTCAAAGTAAAAATTTTAAGAGTGAAAATCCAACTGTAAACATGTTATTTTATTCTAATTAATATTTTACCCTCACAGTTGCCAGCGACAAGTGCCCTCTCACAGCTGCACAAGTCTGACATGCAGGTCTCCACTGAAGCCAAAAACCCAGAAGATGGAGGTGAGAAGTTGAAACTGGATATCTGCATAAAAATAATTCCTAAAATACACATTGAAATGACAATATTTAAATAATATTCTTTAACTATACTGATTACAGGTGCATTAAAACTAATTCTTATTGAAAAGCTATTAGCATAATTTCACAGACAAAAACGTTCATTTGTATTTGTTGAAGCAGCTTTTTGCAAAGTTTACTCACCAAGAACAAGTCCAACATCCACATGTATCACCTGCATATTGGCTGCTGTGATGACGACTGAGCCTGATCTGTCCCTCTCCGTGGAGTTCCAGCTGAAGCAGTGATTCACCACCCACAGAGTCAACATGATGTAACACATTTATTACAGCCTTTACTTGTAGTCCCAAAACAGACGCAAAGATGCAACATTCTGTATTTATTTACACAATTAGAGTTCTACAGTATTTAAAGATTTGGAGAATATCAGTTAATGATTTATCCAATTAAGGGTTTTGTCTTCCCATTTGGGTTTTTGGGGAGCTTCTATATTTGTGTTGTGTCTGTTACGCTTATTAATTTATCTTATTTTTCAACTGTTTCATGTGACTAAGCGATTAAAATTACATAGTCTTGCAAAACTATTCGTACTTCTTGAACTTTTTTACATTTTGTCACACTACAACTAAAGACAAAAATGATAGAAGAACAGTGTAAGGCATCATTGTGAAACAAAAGAAAATCACACATAATTTTTTTTTTAAACATTTAACATCTGCAAAGTGTGAAGTAAATCATACTGATTGGATGTAGAGCAATTTCTAATTCTCAGTTTGATTTCATGTCTGAATTTTGGTTGTGTCTAATGTAAGGTAAACCTCTTCTATCTCAAATCTTTTGCAACGTATTCATCTTCATCATTCCACTGACAGATTCCTTGTCTCTGCTGAAGGAAATAGTTTTTATCAACATATTTCAGAGTAGAAACTGTGATTGTCAAACTACTCTAAAATTGGGCTCTGTCTCTTTAAGAACCTCCTCCTCCTGCCACAAAAAATTCAACGATTCCTCAAACATGCATGAAGGCTTAAAGCAACACTTCAGTTTTTGATGACAGAAAACATCCTAACATGGTATAAAGCTAAAAAAAGAGAAGTAAATTTCACATATTGCCACTTAAAATGATTTAGAAAGTTTTGCTTATTCCAATTAGTCAAGAAATACTGTGGAAATCGTGAGCTGTATACAAAAGTGCCACAGTAAATGTAAATAAAAAGTGAATATCAACCCTAAACTGATATATTGCACACTGAAAAAATAATTTATTGATCAACCACATACAGAGTGAGCATTTGATTGCAGTTGTCAACTGGGATGAAGAATGTTTAAAAGCCCATAGAACAAATTAACAACCATAACATTCCTGTATAGATTACAAACAATAAGAAACAAAAAACAAGACACAACATTTCAAACCAAGTAACAATGTACATCTGCATGGAAGAAGCAAAAGAATGTGTTTAGATAAATGAAGCTCAACACACTAAGACTTCAAAAATTATTGCAAACTTCTTTTTAGGGGTAACATTAAAACTTGATAGTTTTCAATCAGATGGTCAAAATGTTAAATTATTTTTTCAAACCTATAACTTTAACATTGCAAAATAATCACAATAATAAATACAAAACAAACAAGGAACGCCAATAGTGTCGACAATTACCATAAACAAAGCAAACCTTGAGTAGTTTAGCTGGTCAGAAACACGCTCCAGCATAAGTCAATGAACAGACATAAAGCAGGTCCTTTGAAGCTAATTTTCATCATTGTTTTCTTTGATTACAACATGGTTTTTGTAATGTGTTGACATTTCAACAGATGCAGTGATTGCAATTATGAATAACATTGATAAAGCAATAAATAATTTCATTATTTTGAGAATGTGTAATATCCCTAAGAACAAAACGATGCATGACAATCAATCCTTCATTAGATCTTTTACACAGTTTTTTGTAAAATGTTCCCTGACAGAAAATGTCTTTTACCTTGGAACAATACAAATAAAAATTAATGCTGGACCTATGTAAGTTTAAATAAACTGCAATGTCTTAGTAGGTTTGGGATAAAATTTAAAATTTTAGACATGACCTTCATACCTTGTCCCTGGTCTTGATGAAGCTTTTGGTTTATGTTCTCTAACCACCTTCCAATTTTTTTAAATAAAGAAATATTTGAAAAGCACATTGTTTTCCTTTTGGTTTGAAAATATGCACGTTTCAGTGGGTGTAAATACTTCTGCCTGCTAATAGATTTTTCTTTCTTTAGCAGCCTGACATACTTTTCTGGAGGATGCTTTCTTATGCTCAAACAATAAGTTAATAAGAGTACCTTAAAATACCCTGAAGCATCCGCACAAAATATTATTTCCATAAAGTAGGAAATTGCCATTTTACATAGTTTAAAATTCAAAAATCTGACCTCTGTAGTTTGCATGTTCTGGCTAAAAGCTGAACTTTAGTATTGCTGTTAACAAAGTAAGCCAAATCAAAGTTAACCACCAGCACTAATACTGTAATTTGAGAATTTTATTTATTACCTTCACATTCTTTTCATATTGTCATTCAATCTTATCTCACATCTGCAGTCTCATGGAGGTTCTCTGAGCAGCAAGAGATTTGATCTTTTCGGCCACAACTCCTTCACTAGAGTAGAATAAGTAAATACATTGATTGCTGAAACAAAATATATTTTTAAAGTCAACACAGTTTTAATATGGGAAACAGTGGATCTTATTTATGTGTGTAGCAAAAAAAAAAAAAAAAAAAAAAAAAAAAAAAAACACTGAACATTAATGTTGCGTCATTTACAGTTTATAGAAATCCATCTTTTATAATTAAACAGATTTTATCACAGTCTCCAGAAAATAATTTTTGGAAGTTCTTTGAAAATATTCTCTAATATCCCATTGACTCTTTTGTAACAAGCCCTTAGAGAGTTTTTACATTCTTCATTGTGATTCTTTGCTATCTCCATGTCCTTGAGATGGATATTTAAACCTCTCACATGTATTTAAAGTCTATACAATCTGGTCTGATAGCCGTGATAAGTTGTCCACATTATTAACTTGGGTTGACAAGGACTTTCGGCTGTCTCTGTTTGCTCTCATCCTCATCCTTGTATTGTTGTCTTGCTGTTGCCCGTAACAAGAGCAAGAAAATGCCGATTTAAACTCCTCACGGAACTTCCCTGGAAGGAAGGCAAATAATATTAAATGCTTTGAAACATGGGCATTTATTTAAGAGGGATCATGCACAAGAAAAACATTTTGTTCAAAGAGCCAAAGCAAACTGCATTACTCAGTTTCATTCCAGCTAATTGTCATCTGCTGTCCCCATGTCTGATGCAGAAAGGATCAGTAGTGACAAAACATTAATAAAAGAAAGATAAAATGTTGAAAAACCACATTAAATGGAAGATTAAAATTGTATGATTTAATCTGAAATTCAAGTTCAAAATTGTTTTATACTGAACCACAATTCTTTAAAATGCAGTTTATAAAAGCATTCTCTTATTTCTTTATCAAAAGAGTATTTTCATGCCCATCATTATTACCTCTAGGACCAGCATAAAACTAAGCCGGCCAAATTGACTGTGATACTACACATCCAATCTGACTGAGCTTCAGCTATTTTGTAAAAGAGAATTGGCAAAACAATCTATCTCTAGATTTGCAAAACTTGTAGAGACACCCAAAAAGATAGAAAGGTGTAATTTTACAAAGTATTGACTCAAGATAACTGAATTTAAAACAAGTCTACACCACACCCACCAGATTCTTACTTATAGAAAACATAAAACCCACTGGACCTTTTCCTTTCACGTTGCAATTGTGTGAAGCTTGTGGGTATAAATTAAAAAATGTTAAGGGTTTTTGTCACTTTTGCAATGTAACCTTTTACCGCCCCTCAGAATTTAGAATTGTTTCAGAACTCATAATTAACAGAAGTCTAATACATACGTGAACAAGTAAACTCAAACCCATGAAGAAATATATAAACTGTACAGGTTGGATTATCAACACACAGTAGATTGGAACTCCAAGGATTTGGGTAATTGCTAATATAAAACTGTTCACTAGAGGGCAGTAATAAACCTGCTGTTTTGTGAAGAAAGCGTTAGAGACAAAGGAGATTGAAACACTCACCACTCAAAAAATTATAGATGATAGGATTTGCTGCACTGTTTGCGTATATTAGCCAGTGTGAAAAAGTGAACCATGCATATATTGTTTCTCGGTTGTTTGTGTTCTTAAAGATCCCAAAAACCCTGGAGGTGCAAAAGGACAGATGAAAATAGGCATCAAGTTTGTTTTGTCATACACCGTTTTGTCAAAATAAGCCACGATTTCATGCATTTAAAAAAATCTACAGCAGTCAAAAAGATGAGAAAAGAATTAGGAAAAATAACAATTCTGATGCATAAATCCCCAATACTTTAGTTTACAGTGCATTTCCATTGGCTGTTGACGCTGTAAACAGAAGAGCTGAAGAGATTATTACCGTTTCAGGATATTGAGCACACTGATCGGTAAGTAGCAGAGAGCAAACACAAAGAGCACAACCATCAGCATGCGAGCTGTTTTGCGTCTGGCTCTGATTTGTTTGATCTCAGCGGAAACTGTGCTCATCTTCACCCCTCCAGACTCTCCCGATCCTGAACTTGGAGCCGAGCACTGGATAGTCCTCCAATTCCTCTGAATCACCGACGTGTTTCCAGGAATCTAGATAGTGAATATATGCATATATCAGAGCCTTTCAACAATTACCATAAACATATATGTAAAGTAGTGTGGCCAAGGATCAGCAAGGTGAACAAAAAAACAGCATCAGCCACCAGTTCCAGACTCTTCTGATGACTTTTATTTGCTACATTTGTGCAACCCTTTCTGGGCTTCCAAGAACTCGCTGTTTTTATAGCCAATTGGCAACACACCTGCACTTCAGTGGACCAAGCCACAATTAAGCAGGTCAAAAAAACAAAACAAAATCTAAACAGAGAAACAAGAATAAAATGATCTAATTTACAAACTCATCTACATAATGAAATGGTCTGCAAAAATAAACCATGTAGTACAAGATAATTAAAAAAGTTACTTTAAAGAAAAACAAGCAAAGCAATACTCCAAAGAAAACCCTCTAATTGATAGAAACCAGCAAGGTAATCAATGACATCATCCAGCCATTTAAGCAGGAAATACTGGACCGGCCCCTCCCTTACTCCTGCCCTTCTGCAGATCTACAAGCGACAAACAATGGTGAGTAAAAAGGAAAACAAATACCATGAACATACTTTGAAACAAAATAAACAAATTCAACCAATAATCCAGAAGTAGTAGCTTTGACCTAAACATATGAATAGATGGAAGCTCCATCTATTCATACAGAATAGATGGACAACACAAACAAACCTAGGATAGTAAGTGAAGCAAAGTAATGTTTAAATTAAGCAAGATAACCAACCATAGCAAGTAAGTGAATCAGAAATAAGAATAAGGGACAAGTGATGAACACAAACTTAACCACTTTGTCACAATATAATAATATTGTATGCTTATTTTTGACTTCACGAGACAAGAAAGCACATAATTTTAGGCTTAGTGAGACAACTAATAGTGTAGTTGTTGGCTTTCTTGTGTCATGGTGAAAGTGGCTAACTTCTTACCCTGGTTAATATCGATTATAATATTTGCTCAATAAAGTAGAACAAAATACTATAATGCCTTGAGGACTGTTTCCTCTTTTACATGTGGAGTTGAGATGCAATCTGGATGATCTGGTTTTCCCTGATGAGAGCATTTATCATGTAAATCCTCTCACTCAGCTTAGATGAAGGAGTTGATTAAGGCTATTGAGGAGTTTAAAGTTAAAAGCTAAAGTCAAATTCTACTAAGACTAAAAATGCAAAAAAAAAAAAAAAGAAATCTTGCTGTCTTTACAAAATGCTATAACCTCACTGGTTTACTTTTATTTATCTAACACAACATGTACTAACTGGATAATTTATTAGGCTCAACCGTACTCATTACATGTAGGTGTCTATGCAGGGAAGGCATTGAGCTGAAATGTAAAACTGACCATCAGATTGGGAATCAAACGGTATTTAGGTTGCTGTGAATGTGACTCTACTCTGACTATTTAAGAAACTGCTGATCTACTTGGATTTTCACAGCCTTTTCCCTGGGTTATGCAGAATGGTTCGACAGATTGCAATCGTCAACTGGGAGTGGCAGTAGTTTGGAGAACAATGGCTTGGGTTAAAGTGAATGATCAAACAATGGTGATCATTCACCATTGTGTGACTCCCTTGTCTGCTTGAGTCACAGAAAGTAGAGGGATGAGATACTCAGTTTAGTCATTAGAATGCAGGTGAGTTTCCCCAATAACCAGCTAAATAGATCCTCAAGGAGACCTGAGATGAGCAGTACTCTGCAAGCTTGGGGACCTCTGGAGTGGAGAGCAGGTTAGGTGTTTACTTTTCAGAGTAGGAACTTAGATGGGAGGGCATAGTGCTTTGGAGAGTGAAGGAAATTAAAAGGAAGATGTTCAACATATCATATAATGAAACCCTGCAACAGTGAACTGTACACAATCTTTACAAGGTTGTGTACAGATACACATATATAGGAAGATCATTAAATTTCACAGAGTAGTTTGAGCTAAGGATCAAGACAATGGTGCAAATAATTATACCAGCTCCCAAAATAGACAGTAAAAAATAAACTCGTACTGACTAACAATTAGAACATGATAAACAATTGAAATAAAATAGAGAATTAATCAATATAAAGCACAATATTGAATACAGCATGTACACATTGACTTTGTGGATTTCTCAATGTTGAACACAGCCACTGAAAACTTGCTTAGGTATACTGTATACTATATATAACATATTCTCTACACTGAAATTAAATTGTTAACCTAAGCCTTTAATTTTTATTCATTTTCAAGCTGCACAACAGAATGTATTTTAGGGAATAACTGAGGAATGATGATGTTGAGCAACCTAACAGCTGCCTCGACAACAGAAAGCAAACATTTTGAAATTGCTCATCACAATTATTAGAAATAGACTTTTTTTTTAAGTTTGAGATACACACCTGTTGGCACCACAACTTGTGAAAAATCTGAATATAAGCCAGGACCATGAGACATAATGGAGCAAAATATGTGACAATGAAGAAGCCAGTGTGGTAGACTTTTGGGTAGACCTCAGCTGTAAAAAGAAAACAAAAAAAAGAGACAAGTTAATGAAAATAAGAATAATCAGATTAAAAAAAAAGACCAGGTATAATGGGTTTCTAAAAAAACAGAAAGAAAAAGTTATTTTGACTGCAGCACAGCCTATACATTAATCACTGCATTAAAAATAATTTTATTATTAATAATTTCATCTTAAAAGAACCATGAAGTTAATTACTCATTAACTTCATTTGATGTAAAGTGTGAAATGACACTCCATTTCTGTTTATCCATCAGTAAGTTCTTACTCCTCATTAGAAAAATGAAACAAAAGGTTTCTGATGTATGAAGGCAATCGTTTTCTACAGTCACTTTAACAGGGAATTGGTTTTAAAAGCTTTTCTTTCTTTGAAGGCTGTAATTACAGAAGCAGTCTGACAGGATTACCCTAAAACCATTTCAAGCCACTCTCTGTTCTGTTTTCTAACTCTGCACACAGTGATCACAGCATCACAACATTTTGGTGAACTCACTGTCTCCTGCTCTGTTGTGCTAGGTCTAATTTCAAAGACACAAATCAAAATACACCTGATTTTTTATTTTTTGATTCATGGATGTCACATTTAATCTTCTGCTTCATGGAGAGAATAAGAGGTACTGAATTTTTATTTATTTTTTCTATTTTACATGATTCCCAAAGATCTTTAAGGAAATAAAACAACTAACCTCCCCAGTGTTCATCACAGACTGTGAACAGGCTGGTTTTGTTTGTAAGTTCAGGCAGCAGGCTGCTGCACTCCATCACAATGGCCTGTGGTATCATGATGATGCACGACACCACCCAGATAGCAATGATACTTTTGCGAGCCCTCTTGGCTGTGCTCTTGAACTTAAGCGGGTGACAGATAGCATACCAACGGTCTTGAGCAATACAGCTCAGTGTCAAAACGGACACCGAAACAGAGATGGTCTGTGGAAAAAGAAAATAAAGCAGAAAGAAGCAAAAAGAAATCAAGTCAGAAAACTTCATTTTGATTTTAACCTTTATTAGCACGTTTGCAAATCCCAAAAAACTAAAGTTATGTTGTTGTCTCTAACACATTTGATTTAACATCTATAGTGATCACAACTGAACATTCATTTCTTCAAATATGGCTGGTTGTGTGGTATGTACATGTTTTTTTAGGTGTGCCACCTTAAAAGTTTTACTGGTCTGGTATGGCCATCAATATGAATATTTTCCAGGGGTACCACTGATGACTAGAATTAATATTTGCACCTTTGATCCATACCTTTCCTGCCCAAAACTTCCTTTGCTTTATGTTTTAAAAACAACTAAGGTAGGCTCATTTAACATTTACCTTGTACAAATAATTCCAAATAACAAAAACAAAGTAGCTCTTCTGTGCTCTGATTCCTTCTTCTACATTAAACATCAATTCAGAATGAAATAAACCTCTTAAGATGCGCATTTATTTTTTACAAAAAACCTGTAGGAAATAATTATCAGAAGTTGGAGTTAAATTCAAGAGTCATTTCCATGGCTGTGCTTACATTGTTTGCCTCTTAAAGCTGCCGTATATAACGTTTATGAAAAAATATGTTCATTTCATATTTGTTGGAACTGTCACTATGTCATCACAAAATTTAACTCCTCTACCTACACCCACTGCAAGTATGTAAAAACATGTCCTTCAAAAAAGACTGCAGCTTAAAATATTTAATGCAGTAATGTGTTTTAGAATCCTTTCCATTTGATAAATGTAAAAGCTATGATTACAAATCTAAAGAGTACACATATTTCAAAGTGTATAATAAATTATAAAATGAACTGTGAAATGAAGGGGAAAGAACACTAAATTTTAAAGTAACATATCAGCAGGTGCATCTTGTATGATGACCCAGAAATATCTTTCTTAATAAATTGTCTTTGCAATAAGAAAATTCCAGATGAAAAGTAAATTTATGTTGGTTTCAAAATAACCCCAAAATACTGAGATCATTTTGAATGAACCATCCAAATGGACATTACTGAAATGCTACAGCAAACATAAACAGGTTGACACCAGCTCCCTGCAATTCCTAGATCTCTGTCATTTGTCATTAAATGGCTTGTATGAAATCCAGTAATCAAGCTTCCCTGCATAAATAGTTCTTATAAGTGTCAATCCTCTGTTTCTGCCTCCAGGCAGTTATGCTGTTTTCTTTTTTTTTTTAGTTCATTTACAATTTAAAATAAGCTAACATTATGCACTTCCAGTCCTCTTCTCTACTTTTGGGACCTCAATATAAACATTATATATAAATGTTCAGTTCAGTTCTTTTAAAATACCAAGCATTAGGTTGGCAGATGCATACAGATTTTCTGGCCACATTCAAAGATTCAAATAAAGTATTTAACAAGCACAGAAAAGAACACCAGGAAGTACAAGAAACGTGTCTGTGAAACCCCCCCCATTATTTTTCTTTTCAGAAATGATGATGCCATTCTATGGTATTGTTGTGTGCCTTTAAGCCTATCCTTATCTGGATACACATGTCAAATATTGGTCTGACATTCCACAAATGAGCTTAATGTGCATTTGAAATTTAAGATTTTATGTCAGAAAATTGAATATTAAGAAAACTAAATTCTGACCTCGCAAGTTAAAGGCCAGCAAGTCATCAGAAGTTTGATAATCCATGTCACTATAGTGTGAATAAAACGTGCTCCATTTATAATCTCCATTTTTCCAAATATTCATTTAGACTGTGAATAAACAAAATGAAAAATAATCGTGTTATCATAGTGTTTTGTTTGGATGTGAAGAAGAACCCATCACAGACTCGAGGCAGGGAGGATCAGCATGAAGTGCGAAAGGTAACGAAAGGTAGGTTGACTTTTGAAATCAAACTAATAGTATAAGATCTGAGAATGGTCCCTGTTGAGACAAACAACAGGAGAATCTAAATACACTAATATAGTAAGGTTGTGTAGGAGCAGAAGGAGGAAGCACTAAACCAGAGGAACCAACACTAATAATCATATAAACAAACAATCTTACTAAACATGAACAAATTAATAGGTGACTGAAGTATATTTTTATACCAGCAAGCAGGTGGCTGTAACTGTGACACACATACAGTTTTTACTGCGGTTAAAAAACAAAGTTTCAGCAGCTCTTTGAACTGCTCACGGAAAAGGTAATTGTTTTCCAAGCACCACAGTTTAGCCTTCAGAATGACTGTTCTCTTTGAATTCAACGGATGTTAAAAAGTAGGAAAATCGCATTCTGAAAACATTCAGCAATATTTAGCCTTTTTTTTAAGACTTCACTCGTTTTTCAATTTTCAAAGCAGAAAACAAAAGACAATTTATTTTAGTTTTGGTTGCTTCAGGTGTTTTGCATTTAAAAAAAAAACTTTGTAGGCATGGTCAGGGGAATGCAGCCAAAGAGGCAGCACAGCATGAAAAACATATAAAAATGTCACATAAGGTTTATTACCAAATTAAGCCCTCTTAGGTCTCCCAAAGCAGCTGGAGGAAAAAAGGATAGCTTCAATAAGAACGAAGACCTCTAAAATAAGTGTCAATCCAAATCCACTTAGAAATAGTGGATTTGGAGCTAATTTCCAGCTAAGTAAAATTGCTTGGCTGGGTATATAAAACGTTACATTGACATTCTTAAGTAAAGGGATTGTTGGATTTTAATTCAGTTTAAAGAATAATCATCTAATAATTTCTTACCTGGAGATACGGGACGATTTTGCAAAGAGTTTCACCAAAAAACCAAGTCTCTGTGATGTCAACGACAAGACTTGCAGGCAGACAAATGATGGTGACCAGTACATCAGCCAGGGAGAGGTTTACTATGAAGTAGTTGGTCACTGTGCGCATGTGACGATTTTTCCACACTGCAAAACAAACTGAAAGAAATGAACCATCAAAGATGACTTAAGATCTGAAAACAGACTAAATACTGTATTTATTAAAAGAATGTATGACACACCACAAACAACTCTAGAAGGCATGCTATTAAGCAAAGAGTTCATATTAAAATTTAATTGCACTTCTGCTATGACAGATGCAAAATATTCATCAATAAAAAGTTATGAAGCACCACTGAACATGTGATGATTCATAAAGAGAACTTCCCTTTAGGGCTTGTAAATGATAAAAGTATATGAAATATGTTGACGTTTCAAATATATACCAATTTTTTTAAGGATGTTGATTTTCCATTTATTTTTATTTATCTTAAATCTACAACTATTGGAGAAAAGATTGCCAGTCTTTTTTTTTCTATCTTTTTAGACACTAGAAATGTCAAACGTTGATGTTTACTCTGTTTTTGCATTGCTTCACTATACAATGTACTGTCATGTAATATACAGGAGATGAAACATTTTTGTGGACAATCTGTGTTCTCACCACAGGTCAGCTGTGGTGAGAACAGTGAAGAAACCCAAAGCAGGAGGAACTATCAGAAAGAAAGTGTCGATGCTGGGATTCATACCGATCGATGAGTGTTGAACGTTAACTGTAAACTAGACTTCATAAGTTGGCAAGGTTGACATTTTAATGATGTGTATGTCCTCACACCAAACAGATGGATTTGACATAGGTCCTCTGCCTCCAGCTGAGACTAGCTGCCTCCAGCAGATAATAAAAATGAAGTTGGTCTAATTCTTGAACTTATTACTAGCTTGTAAAATTTCTTGGACTACTGTAATAGTAGTAGCCAAAGTGTAGCTTTGGACGAACCGCACAATAAATTTCAGATCCCGGTCTGAGCAAACGGGTGGCGGAGCGCATCGTACATGGCTGGTAGGTGAGTTTCTGAGTGTGACAAGGTGCCGTAAATATGTCGTATTGCTTCCCCTATGAGGGGCCGTTTAGGACGAAAACTGTGTTTTGTCTCTCACACACTACTAAAAACTAATACACACACACAAAATATTTAAATTGCACATATATACTATTAAAATGTCATACATATGCAATTTTTCTCTCACACACAAAATACTAAAATTACACATATACACTACAAAAATATCACACACCCATACAATTTTTTTCTCATACACATAAATAAAAGACTAAGATTGCACATATAATCTAATATAGACTCACCTTTTGTATGTGTGTGAGTTGTCATGGAAGAGGGCATAATTTGGAAATCAAATTGCGCATGCGTTGATACCACAGTGACGTCAGCTTCAAGTTGGATACTGCAGCTACACGGTGTAAGCGGCGTTTAGCTCAAGTTTAATCCGATTTATGAACGCTAATTTCGGCCAGCCATTCTCTCCCGCTCCCTCCTCAAGCGCTCGGCGGTTCACTTAGGTCTGTATTCCGGCGTTAGAGCCGGCTCTAACTGCGGCGTTAGCTCCGCTTCGTCCGGCGTTAGCTCCTCTAACTGCGGCGTTAGCTCCTCTTCGTCCGGCGTTAGCTCCGCTTCGTCCGGCGTTAGCTCCGCTTCGTCCGGCGTTAGCTCCTCTAACTGCGGCGTTAGCTCCTCTTCGTCCGGCGTTAGCTCCGCTTGATCCGGCGTTAGTTCCATTTCCTCCTCAGGCGCTCGGAGGTTCACTCATGGCTTTGACACGGGGATAAGGCGTTAGAGCGTTAGATTAGCATTGAGCTAAAAGCAGCTAACACCGTGTAGCTCCAATATCCAACTTGAAGCTGACGTCACTGTGGTATGAACGCATGCGCGATCTGATCTCCGAATTATGCCCCGCCTCTTCCGTGACAACTCACACATAGGAAAGGTGAGTCTATATTTTATTAGTTTATATGTGCAATCTTAGTCTTTTATGTATGCATGTGAGAAAAAAAAAGTTTGCATGTGTGATATTTTATTAGTGTGTGTGTGACAACTGTTTTAAATTATTAACAGCAGAATTGTGTTATTTTCATCATGTTAATTGATGGTACACCTTAAGTTATTGTGTTTTTGTATTTAATATTTGATGGTAACAGTATATTTTCTACATCAGTTATACATTTTTATGAGTATATCCTGTGCTAATGAAGTGTATGTCTTTGTTTTGTAGATATTGCATTTGTAAGGGTTACAGAAACTTTTGTGCCTCTCACTTTCTCTGACATGAATGGAGCTGTTGACATCAATGTTGTAAATCAGTGGTCCCCAACCACTGATTTACAAAATTTTTGTATTTTGTGTGTGAGAGAAAAATTGTATGTGTGTGTGCTTACTCCGGCGCTAGAGCTGGAGTAAGCGGCCTTAGAACTGGCGTGATAGCCCGCTTTAGAGCCGGAATAAGCAGCCTTAAAACCGGCATTGGAGCCGGAGTAAGCGGCCTTAGAACCGGAATAAGCCCTAAGTGAACCTCCGAGCGCTTGAGGAGGGCGCAGTAGAGAACGGCTGGCCGAAATTAGCGTTCATAAATCGGATTAACCTTGAGCTAAACGCTGCTTACACCGTGGAGCTCCAATATCCAACTTGAAGCTAACTTCACTCTGGTATCAACGCATGCGATCTGATCTCCAAATTATGCCCCGCCTCTTCTGTGACAACTCTCACACATACAAAACATGAGTCCCTCTCACACAAACAAAATGAGTCTCTCACAAACAAAAAATGAGTCTATATTTTGTTAGTTTATCTGTGCAATCTTAGTCTTTTATGTACGCGTATGAGAAAAAAAATTGTATGTGTGTGTGATAGTTTAGTAGTGTGTATGCGCTATTTTTTTATTTTCTGTATGCGTGTGAGAGAAAAATTGTGTGTGTGACATTTTAATAGTATATATGTGCAATTTTAATGTTTTGTGTGTGTGCGACAAAACATAGTTTTTGTCCGAAACGGCCACTCGTATATTTCTATCTCTTCTCTCGCCTTTCTTTAGCTCCTGTAAGGACTTTCACTAGTCTACATTTGCTGTGAAATTCATCAATTTGCATTGTGTACTCTCTCCAAGAGCAGCCGGTTTTGCACTGAGCTGAGCAAAAGGACATGTGGAGAGCAGCTCCCACCACTCCACAAACTGCTGTGTTCAGATCTAACTTGCAATTTGTTGAACTTTGTGGAAGAGGAGCTCATTCAAAAGCTCCACATGACTCTGAATCATGGGGACTCATTCTAATGTTCTCTTGTTTCTACTCCTCTCATTTCTATTATATCAGGTTTAGTTCTGATATTTTATGTTGTCACTGCACTCTCATTTAAATGAATTGCAAACATCTAAATAAGTGTTGTTTTGAAGCTCTCCTCTGCTTTCATAATTCCTGAGTTACTATATATCAAATGCCTTTTTCTTTCTTGCCATCATATTGATTTCAACACAATTAACAGCTGCTTAAACAGCTTATAGTTTCAATTGATGTCAAAAATTAAATAAACTTCTATTTTAGGGTAAGTTTATTTTACTGGGATAAAATTCCACTGAGATTAATGCCCTTTTTTTCAGGAAAGTCCTGGCCAAACAAGTTAGAGTTATGTTAGTGTATCTGTCA
The DNA here is from genome assembly GCA_903067095.1 of Girardinus metallicus. NCBI lineage: Eukaryota > Metazoa > Chordata > Actinopteri > Cyprinodontiformes > Poeciliidae > Girardinus > Girardinus metallicus. The sequence goes on along the minus strand of CAEGAE010013363.1, from coordinate 99,429 downwards.
AAGCCACAGTACTCTACCTGATGCACTGAACCTGATGTAAAAACTCACTTTCATTTTTCATGCTAGTCCAAGATGAGTGAATGCTGCAAGTCAATGACTCGATGCAATCTGCTGGGTTTCCTGAGATAAACAACTTTTAAACTAATTTGGATGGTTGTGTACCGTTTGACAGCTAGGATTAATTGAAATTTATGTGGGATTGAACTGAAATGACTTATTATTGCAAAGTGCCTCGAGATAATATTTGTTATGAATTAGTGTTATATAAATAAACCAAATTGAATTTGTTTAGTCATTCTGCCATGTTACTCTTCGCCAAATTTAACTACCCTTTTCTTTTTTCCAAACGCAGTAAAACTACAAACTGTGACACTCTTTCCTCAAGCACTTTCCTGTTTAAATATTGTAAATAAAGTTCTTGATTCCGTGTCCTTAGACTAATTCTGCATGTGGGCCAGCAAATTATCTTAAAACATGACAGCATATTTCCACGTTCGGTTATTGACATGAATAAAGCAATCATAATGCTTTTGAAGGCAGCTATGGTTTCAAACTCTTCCGAAATAACCAAGAGTGAAACATGAGCAGATCAAATTGGAAAACTATCAGGCCACAACCAGTTAATGTAAAATCAGGTTCGAACATGCTCCAGTGTCAGTACAACTACTTCTAGTGGCAAACTGTGCATTGCCATACATGAGACATCTCCTTGATTACAAATAAATTTTTTGTTCTGCTTGTTCTTCTCCTTTTTTAAAATGCTGTTTGATTTGTAATCCAAGAACAAATCTGTAGACCAAGAACAAATCCCCACTGAACAAGACAGTCAAATTTTACCAGCAGAAACACAAGCGGACTGAACTAAGGTTAATCCTGAGTAATGGACTCATCCTAGCGTATAAGATCATTTTTATTGCTTTTCACTGCCAGCAGCTGTGGCTTAAGATATGTTCTAAAGGTTTCTCTCTCTTCTACTGGCATGAATACAATAAAATATGAAAAAGTGCAAATTTGATTGAATTTTGCAGAAAATTTTCCTTTGGTTGTCAAAGTCTGAAACCTGACTGGCCAAGAAAAATACACATTTTTTTAGGCATTCCTATTTACATCAAGCTTGATTTTCAAGCAAATGTCCAGTGGGGGAAAATATTGAAAAGATGATAAATACGGACATACTGCATGCTAATAAGCTTGAGAGAAGAAAGACCACAGGATTTCAATCATATATGTCTGAATTATTAGATCCTTTTAAAAACACACTGTGGTCTCTACCCTAATAGTTTTAAGGATTTCTCTTCACTCTACAGAAGCTGAAAGTGAAAACCTACATACCATTATGTAGTTCAGTTTACTGAAATTTATCTTCTCTGCGCTCACCAGCCAACACTAGATACATCTTGTTACTACTGGGCTTAACCCTGTCTCACATTTAGGGTTAAGAGAATTCAACATTGTTTTACACCAAGCAGAATGTTAATGTGCTAATTCAGTCTTGGAAACTGTAACTACTGACTTAAAGCAGATATTGATCGAGGGGATTTTTGATTGACTCAAGTCGATGTACTCTGTAGGGGCCAGAGATGTGCCATGTTTCTCCTTAGATGTGGCATTTCTTGGGCAGAAAAAGAAACAAAAAGAAAGACATCTAATTGTAAAAGATGGTAGCACAAAATAAGATTTCGATTATTATTTCTTACATTTTTCTGAAAACTGTAAACATCTCTGACTCCGTGTCTGTTACAAATGATTACTGTCACTAATCAATATAGAGTAGCTTTGTTAAGCACTCCTAATTTTAAAGACAATTAAAAGCAACACATGTTGAGAAACAAATTAAAGGTGCAAACTCATAATTGTGTTAATGCTTTGCAGATCAGTAATTACCTTAATAGAACAATCACTCTTTTATTCCATTGAACAACAATCCAGGAGAGTTACTTCAAGAACACTTAAAGAAATCTGCTATTGCATGTGCAAGAACATTTCTCCATTATTTCTATCTTTACGAGAAATGGAACACCTCTGTAACACAACCTAGGAACTGAACATCCAGTTTGATCTATTTGTTCTCAAAGCTATACAGTGGTGGTTTTCACTCTTGGTCCTCAGAACCCAGTACACTGCGTATTTTTTAGGGTTTCCCTTCCTTCACTTTGGGTGATTACCAAACCGATACAGAACTTCAAGGCATGCTGAGGAGATAATTAATTTTCTGGTTCAGGTGTGTGGTGGAGCAAATAAACATCTTAAACATCCTGCTGACTACCAGGGAAAAAAATTTCAACAAAAAGAAGTTTCTATGATGTCTGCTCCAACGGACATTGGAAAGCAATGACTTTGATGCTGATTATTAAATTCCTAAGGTAACATCAAAATGTCAACATAAGAATGGATGAAACTTCTAAATCACTGTTTTGTATATTTTTACTTGACATATTTCTAATTAAGAGGATTCAATATTTAAAAAGAAACTATTCATTCTTTAAGTGCAAGAAATGCCTTAGACATAGACCCTATAGTGCCAGATAAAATGCTGATTCAGCCATCATCTAAATTTGGATCTACATGCACATCTGTATTGATTTTATAGTAAATATTAAATTTAAGTTAATCTTTTCTAAAGCATATTATAGATAAGTAAAATATATATATATATATATACAACTTGTACATCTTGTCTCTAAATATTATTACTGACTGTTTGTTTTCCTAACATTGATTTAATATAAAATGTGAATGTAGATCTGATACAAATTTCTATGATTACTGATAAACCCCCACCCAGTAATAAAATGCTGTCACCCAGAGCTCAAAGAGAAGAATGAGAGGGTTTGGGGTGCAGCAAACAGCATACATTGATTCAACATTGATTAGACTTTGACATTTCAACCATTAGAATTTGACCACAAAACATTGATTCAATGGCATCTTTTCAACATTAGTTAATTGGCTAGAATTAAATGATTGTTTAATGGTTGATCCACCATCAATCGTTGACCTTAACCAAAAATCAACCCTTTTGGCCATATGACAACATTGAATTAACATATTTTGCTATCTGGGAAGATACCCTGGCATGTCCAAAATTGTATCACAAATCATATGCACCATTGGTTTCTTTTATCCATTCATAATAAATAATTTGGTTTCATTTTGACAGGCTGACAGGTGCAATTTGCATTTAAACTGCCACCAGGTAAATTCATAGAGTTCTTTTATTACTTGGCAACAAGCACAGTTAAAATTTCCATGCAAAAATGTCCTACTCCAGCTGGGAGCCCAAGTCATTCCAAGAGACCTGATTGTGATATTGCATTTAGTGGTGTGGTAAGCACTGATTGTTCCCTGCAGGTGCTATAGAAAATTCTTGTAGATAAAAACAGACTAGTGTTGAAGCATGACAGCAGACAAGTTGTGTTTGCATAAAGCAATATGAGAAAAGTTATTATCAGGTCATTACTTCACGTTTTTACCAGTTTTGCATTTATTTTTTAGCTGTGTCATAACTGTAGAGTGTGCAGCGTCTCAGAGATGTGACGCCCCTGCTTCAGAAATTATCAAGGTACGTATGACACAGTGTGAAATATGTTTGTCAAAATGCTAAAACTAAATTATATAATACCAACAAACATAAAAATACCAAATTCTCAATACCTCTAAATATTCTAGCAACAGTTTATAATATTACTCAAGTAAAATAAAAATGTACAATGTAGTAAAACAACTCCAATGATTATTTTTATTTCCCAAAAAGTTACTCAAGTAAATGTGACCAGTATTGCCTACATCTTAGTTGGGGTGTTTTTCTTACACATTTTTATTTAACTTTGCTTTATAGCAACCATAGACAATCATAATGTCGCCCTGTTAGCTCTAGCACTACAGGCCACACTGATGAAATCTGCTAACATGGTGTTCTGTTTGACAAGTTCATTATAAAACACCGCTTTGTGTTTCACGTCACTGTGACATTCATAACGGTCTCTCCATTGGATGTCTAAATAATTGAGTGAGTAATCTGAAAAGTTGCATCCACTAAATATTCAAATTATTTTGTTTTGTTGAAATGAAAATCTGCTGTATTATTAGTGTACTTTAATCATCAAAGATCAAATTGTAACGGTCCTGTTGATTGATTACACCTCACACAGATATGAACCTTTTACTATCAGAAGACAGCTATAAATGTGACTGGCCTTGCAAAATGACAATATCAAACTACTCATGAATTAATCACTCCCACATGTGTTATAATATTCTAGACCTGCTGGACATGTATTTCTAGAAGGAACAAGGTGTGTTGCAAAGTCTTATCTCTGAAATTGCATGGAAAATATTCTGGTGCCTAGAAGCTGGTGAAAGAATTATAATACTCATCGTGAAATAACATTTGTTTTCCTTTCCATCATTGTTTAATTACAATTTGGTATTAACAGCTATTAAATGAATGACATTAAAGATTATATTTAATTTAAGTACTGTAAGTCAAGTGCCAATTATGTGTTGCTGGCTCAAACTAAAAAAAACTGCAAAACAAAGAGATATAAAACTCAATGACAAGAAAATGTCATTGAGCTCCTGTGTGTGATGTAACACACAGGAGCTTGAATTGCAACAGTTTCCCTAAATAAAAAGAAAATAGCATGAAAAAGAGCCTTCACAGTCAAATTCAAGTGAGGGGGAAAAAAAGTAAAAACATATACATGTGCAGACAACAACAACAACAAATGGAAAATATATTTCAAACATTATTAATTCATGGCTCTAAAAGCAAATAATTTCTTTTTTTCCAAGCTTTTTGTGTATGAAGGCACATGCACCTGATAAGTCAGGTCCTCCAAACTGCTTCTGTTAAGCCTCAATTATGCATATCAACCAAAACATTGATATGCAATGATAAAACTGTCCTTACTACCCGTGGCACTTAACTTTTCCAAGGTTCTGATGGAACCGGGCAATCAAAGGAGGAGATGTGAGTAAAGCAGAAGATGATGTAGGGTAAATGATGGTAAACTGTTAATTTCAAGTTTATCTAATGATCAAACCAGAAAGAGAACCCATCTATATGTAAGAGTGGAAAATGACTTATATCAAGTGTTCACGGCTGCCTTTAAAATTGAAATACGCCTGAACATATCGTTTCGAGACGCACTCTGCGCTCTGTGGCCGTGCATGCCGCTGCATCACCAGATGCGCAATTGACTTTCTTATCACATACTAACACTCTTACGGATTTCATCAACATGAATTAACATCTTACTTGCCTTTCGCCTATAAATTCATTTATTTGTTCGAAGTGTAATTTGAAAGTGTGCTTTAAGGCTTTCTGCAACATTCGTTGCGCATGAATGGAGTGAGGAGCGCAGCATGAAATTCCACTTACCAAGCGAGTTTCCGATCAGTGAGACAAAGAACACAACTATGTAAGCCACTATTAGAACCCACTCGTACTCCTTTGGGTGTAAGTAATCGGTCCAAATGTATCTCAGAAGTTCGTCGTCCTCATCCATGGTGGAATGCACGCGCGATCCCGTGTCATTTCCCCCGTGGGCGGGATGGTTACAGTCGTCACAGTCTGCATTCTCCGTGATTCTTGACATGCTTCGAGTTAATATATAAGCTCTGAAATGCGGCGAAGGGACCGTGCGTCTGTACTGATCGGAGGTTGTGCCGATTGGTAACCAAGACGCGGAGCGATGCCTACTCCAACGACTTCGTCACAATGATGATGATGATGTATACCCCTCTGTCTCCATCCACGAGACAGGGCCACACTCCAATGTGGTTACAGGTTATGGAGAACTTTAAGGGATAATGGAAAATAGGTGGAATATTTACTGAGGTCATTAGTCCGCTACAAATTAAAATTTAAGACAGGAAAAATAAATGTTGAGACATAAGAATTAAGATATGCCTATTTTTATAGTATTGTTTAAAATATAAAACCAAAGGAACTGGAAATAAAACAGAACAAAACAAAATCTACATGTTGTCATTGAACATGAGCTTAGAACAAAGCTTTTACCTGAAAATTAAACTTTATTAGACTTTTTTTTTTCCAAATCATTTCAGTTAAAAAGGAAAAGGGACTTACGTTTATTTAACAAGTTAGGAAGCATTTATGAAGTTGCAAATACGAAGCACCACTCCGTTTCAGTTCATGACCACCCATGTTGCAGTCAGAAATCGGGGGTCCCTGCCTCTGATTCAGGCAGACAATGCTATAAGGTTATGGCTCCTGCTGTGTTTTCGACAAAGTCTTGCTGCTCTGTGGTTTGCATTTTAGATTCAGCCTCACTTTAAAAGTTCAATTTTTTGACTTTGTTGATTATCTGCACGAGTGCAACCCTGCCTTACAGGATTATCTGTAACCTCATGAATGCAACTACATCATTATCTGACAGACTGCCTCAACAATGGGAAACCATTACCTAATGACTTCAGCAAAACAAAATCCTTTTTGGCATGTTTATGGCTGATTTTAAATACATTTACAATTTTTTTTTCATATCTATTGGACATGATGTAACGACTGCAAGTATTGAGGACAACACATATTCTGCCACAGGATTTGTTGATAAGTTTATACAAGAAACTGAAAGTATTTCTGGACGATTTTTGTTTGAACATGCTTCTAGGTTTGCCCTTGTTTTTGCACTCTGTCATGGTCATCGTCTCAAAATGTCAAACTACACTGTCTGAAACAATGAAAAGGGGAAAGGTTAAATATTTGTGGCTTAACAGTGTGCTTGTGTCTTGGTGGGAAGCATTAAAGAGTCTGGCAGTGCTGTACCCCACAAACAGTGGTTGATCCTCAGTAGTAGCATCACATACATAGCGGTGCAAACTAAAAATGAAGAATCTGATAAGGCGTGAGATTTTCCTTTAAGTAAAACAGAAAAGGCCCTGCGACAGACTGGCGACCTGTCCAGGGTGAACCCCGCCTCTCGCCCGGAACGTTAGGCACCAGCAGCCCTCCCGAGCCCACTAGGGACAAGGGTGTATGGAAAATGGATGGATGGATGGATGGATAAAACGGAAAAGAATAATTTTGAATATTTTTTTTTCATTATCTAACCATCTTTAGTATTAACAACATTTGGAAGAAAAAAAAATCTATCGTGTCAAAACATCTTGCAGGTAGCGAGTGTTTGTGAGTCCGTGGAGGTGCGCACGCCCAAACCTAAACGTTATTGGTCAATTTACTTTTGTAAATTTGGCGGCTTGGCTCTTTTTCTGTAAGCTAAAAATGAATGAGCGGAGTTTGAATCCTCCCGTAGTACTAAGAGCGGTCGTTTGGATCCTGGCGGGTCGCCAGCTTATGAGCTTTTTGTGTGTATGTGGTTGGACAACTGTTTCACCCGCTACTGGTAAGTTCACACCAATGATGTAATGATGACAAAACCTTCATACAAACACGGTGTTTCGTATGTATGTATCCAGCTGTTCTTAGGTCGGCTGCAGGCATTTATCCTCTTTTACATTTTTCCTAACTCCAGTTTGGAAAATGGAATTAAATCCATTCCGCCATCTAAATACTCTGTGTAAAGCTGCCTTCTGCATGTTTCCCACTGACAACATTTTTTCGGATTATTTTCCACCAAATCTCTCCGACCGCAGCGCATTTAATAGCAAACAATCATCAAATAGCCGGACCGCAGCGCATGGTAGGCCCAAAACGTTGTCCTCCAGGTAAAGGATATTTACTGTTTACATCGGGTCAAATTGCGACAAACCCACTGAATTGATTGACAGGTATAAATATGTTCCATTGCTTTGAAATCAGCTGAGCTGTTTTTTAGCTGTTAAGTTAATAATATTGCGTAATCACCAGTACATACACCAGATGACTATTGACATCTTTTAGTAGTTTTAAAAAACCCAGCCTTTCTTCCTCTTTAAGACAGAAAAAGTAGGTTAAAAACTTAACTTTGCTTCTGAAATTCATTTAGAATGTTGCTTGATAGGTTGTTCTCATGTAACACTGCAAAAGCTTGATAATGGAATAAATCTTGAGTAATGTAAATTTTCACTCAGCCTGAGCAAAGCAAAACAAAAACAAGTAGCATTTTTAGGGATCTTGGTTCTTTTAATCTAATTTACACACAACATAAGAACAGCTTAAAGGAAGCAGAGCTAGACAAAATAGAAATGTGGGGAAATATCTTGATATGCTTCTGCATAGAGTATCCCCATGAAGGCTGCAGATGAAGTAATTGCATCTGTTGTGCTAAATGCAAGCAAATTACTAGCAATCATGATGAAACTTCAATTTTTAAGTTTTGTCAAAATTGGTTCAGGTTTAGAGTGTTATTGAGCTGTTCTGAAATCTGAATATAAATTGATGTAAACCACTTTAATGTGGTTCTGGCCACATGTTTAGAGTTAGTTTCTTAAAGTAATAGGAATCTTTGATGCCTCATCAAATCACCTGCATGCTCAAAATATGCTTTCTCAAATATTGAATATTTGCATATAAAGTACTTTTTGTGTACGACAAAGTTTAATTTTAGAGACACATTTGCTGTGTCTCATGTCTTACAAGAAATACATTTCTTAGTAGAAAGAAAATAGTTTCAAACCAAAGAGCGGTATGAATTATTTTGGGTTTAATATTCAATAAATTGCTGATGCAATTCAAGAATTTCTACAGGGACTTTAAAACTTACAAAAAAAAATAATATCTTTAGGTATCACTTTCTATTAAAAGAAAATCATTGCCTGGCACAGTGATCATTTGGTTTATGAAGATTTTAGTCTTAAAGTTGGATCAAAGCATGATAACATTTTCCATTGGTGTACAACTAAAAACTCAAAGTTAAGCCTATTCTACTGTTCAGTAACTCAGCAGGCAATTAAGGTATAGAAAACCAATTCCATGTGCAAATGACATCACAAGAGAAAATTTTACCTAAAGGCAAATGCTACCCTGGGCAAAGAGCCATTTCACCAGTATAAAAAAGTTTCACAGCTAATAATGCATGAACATATTATCATATTTACAAAAGTTTGGTTAACTACGATGCAAATGCTCATCTATTGATGTTTTAATGAGGCCACAAGTTACAAATCACTGGCCACCAAAGAAAAACATTTAAACTGACATTCAAAATTCAAGGACTAATTCATTAGACAAATGTTTACTGAGATAATAAATAAAAACAACAGAAAATAAAAGAAAACTTTTCCAGACTGCAGTGTGTTTACTGTACAGTAACATTGACACACAAACCCTCATCCATCCCTCTACAGTACATTCATTTAAAAGTGCATCATCTCTGAAAAACTGTCGACCAAGTTATCAACACCTCACAAGTGTGAGTCACTCTTTCTTGGCTTCTCATGTCCGTATACATAAAGAGTTTTCACATTAAGGTGCACCATTCTGTAAATAAAGCAATTCCATTACTGAAGTCCCTGTTGATTTTTCATAAAATTAATGGGAGATTAAGAATTTAATTAAGAAAAGTACACAATGTGCATTCTTTCTCACAGTATTGTGCCCTACTTCACTGCACTGTAAAGCCTTTGTAAAACAGTTTAGTAAGAAATGCTTGTCTGGATGTCTGATGAGTTTGCATGCCTATTATATTTTTTATGTCTGTACCTGGAGACATAAATAGGGTGCATTAGTGTACCCTGTTTTATTATCATTTTGAGTGTCAACACTCAAGAACACAAAGTCTACACAGAAATCAGTGAGGTATGTTCACCCTTCACACCTGCAGTTCCAGCAAAAGAAAAGATACAAATGTGACCTGACAAAACGACCATCTGGTAATGCAAATATTTGTGACAGCATTTTAATTCATGGCAGAACAAAGACTGAGGTGGTTTTTCTAAATCACTGAAATCTGTAATGCACATCACCCTGTTTTATTATTATTATTTTTCAGTGCAATACAAAAGGTAAAAATAAAATCAAAATACTTGATCTACATAGGGAAACTTTGCCAATCTAATGGGCATCAACAATAGGCAACCTATGTAGCTTGAGTGTGCCACAAAAGCAGCCCTCACTACTTGTTCTTATTTAACAAATTTCCCACTCTGTGGAAGAATTTCTCCAGCTTGTTCTCCTGGTGTCCTCGTGTTGCCTGATTGTGGCTGGCTTCGACGGCAGCTTCACCTCTAGGAAGGCTTTTGGACTGTGTACGTTTGGAGACAGGCAACAGAGAGCTTTTCTTTTCAAGTGAGCAGAAAGGTTCAAACCTGCTGTACACACGACTCTGAGCTGCCGGCTTAGTGTTTCTTCCAAGAAACGAGGGTTTCTTCTCTATGGTAGTCTTAGAGGGAGGGTTTACTTGGTCATCTTGATGTTCTTCTGTTTTGAATTGTGGCTTTTCGGACTTTAGATGACTTTCTGGTGATGACTTGACAGAACTGGTTGAACTTTGCTGATGTTTTCCTCCACTTTGAGTTGATCTTGCATCATCATCATCATCATCAGCTGTTAAGGTGTCACTGCTTTCACAAGAATTGAGACTTGTTGTCTCCATGGTTCTGAAATCCTCTTTCCTCTCTGGTAGTTTCAACAAAGATTGAATTTTCTTGGAGCTATTTTTTGGCATGGACTGAGAATTCATACTGTTGGATTTGTTCGCCAATTCTTTATTATTGAGATGAAGGGCTGCTGCAGAGACAGTCCTGGTTGGTGGTTTGTGCCAAATACGAATATTTGGGCCCTTTTTGTCTGCAGTATTCTTAACATCATAGTGGGAGAGAGATCGCTGATCTTCATTCATGCTTGTTTTATAACCACCGTTCTGAATAGGGGTCGCCGCAGTGCTCCTGTTTACTTCTGTCCTGACAAAATGTCCATACATGTGACCCGAGGTTTCATATGGGTGCTCCGTGCTCGACCTCGGATCAGCCACACTGTGCCTTTTCTGCCAGCTGTCTGTCAGCATGTCCGGGTTTGTAATTATCTGCCCATGTTTACTTCTGCTTAAACTGGAATATGTAGAGTGGTGAGAGTTTTTACCTGAGCTGTAGCTGTCAAAGTTGTCTAAAATTTGCAAGCTCTTTCGCTTTAACATGATTTCATTTGTGTTCATTCTGTTCTCAGCTGCTGCAGCATCCCACTGCGTTGTACTGTAGTGCAGAGGAGCATTGGGTGCTGCTGAGTAACCAGTAAGGCATGAAGGGGGGTTTATTAGTCTGCTTCGCTCTAGGTGTTCTGGTATGGGACACCTGAGAGCAATTGAGTTACGCATATGTCCCTGCATAAAGGAGTTAGCTTCATCCACGGTTTCAAACTGGTCTAGATAGTCAAATGTGTCTGGAGATGGAGCGTCAGGATTTTTAAGATAAGATTCAATCCTCCATGTGCGCATGAACGACTTTGAAGTTTTCTCCAATGTTGGCAAGTTTTGTTGCATGGAAAGTACTTGTTTATCAAGGCCATTATAAGACTGGCGCATGTGTTGACCTCTGCGTATTTGTTGTACTTGCAAATAATTATCCATTGCGTAATTGTGTGGTAGAATGCTAGAGTCTCTATGGATATTCCAGTTGCTTCCTCTAGGCCTCATGTTCTGTGGGATGCATCCATCTTGTGTTTCCCAGGCGTAACTGTGCCTTTTACACAAACTCATCTCATCTAGGGTTTCAAGTTCCAACTGTGGTGTCTTCATTAAGGGACTAAGGAATTTACCATCCTCTTTAATGAGCCTGTCTCTTGTCCCAGATTTCATTTCACAGGTTTTCCAATTTACTACATCCAAGGAATGCCTCATCTGGTCATTTCGTCCAATCTTTGGAGCAGAATTATGTCTTGACAACATATGCTGCCCAAAAAAGCTGCTGTTGTTTGTCCTTTCCGGTGGGGTACCGAGCTCAGCTCGTACAATCGACCGGGCGTAAAGGGTTCGAAACTCCTCATCGTAGGACTTTACAAGCCGGCCTGTGATGACCTGAACCATGCTCAGATGGATCTTCTCAAAAGACCAAGAGAAGCTGTAAAAACAAGACCAAACAAGTCTTAACTTATTTGACTTAGAGATTTTAAACAAATCCAACTGTTCATTAAATGCAATTAATCACTGGCTTTTGGTGCTGGGTTGGTTTTTACAGCTTTTTAAAAGCTTTGCATAAAATAAATAATTACTAAAGCCTCAAAAATGTTTATTATTCTCAGAAGTACAAGATATACACTTTTTTCACAAAATGTCAGTGAGAAATAATTTCTACAATGTTTGAACTCTGACATTGAATGCAGTATTATGTATTGTGCACACCGCAGCACATTCAGTCAGTTTCCCAGTCATACTGTTACATTATTTACCTGTATGAGCCATAAATTGCTGTGTGGCAATCGATTAAAAGAAACTTCTGCTCCATTGCTCCATGAAATTTGGCTCCTGATTGACAGAGGTAATCTGGACCTTTCACTGTGCGCACCCTCATGTTCTGTTGCCAGAGAAGTGAGAGGATCATGTCAGCTTTAACATTACAACAGCTAACCACAAACAAAAGTTCATGTACAGCATTCAGCAGAATATGTTGCTTTCAGTTTGATGAGTCACTGAGTTCCTTTCTTATTGGCACGTAATGTGCTCTCAAAGGGAAATTTTAAGGGTGTGTTTGACACTTTTGAATACCTTGCTAATAATTATGACTCCACCCCAAAAAAACATGTACCATCAAATAATTCTTCTTCTTCGTATGTCAAAAGAGACAAGGCCTGTTTCGCTCAACAGTTTTCCAGCTTTTTCACACACAAAACTTAAGTGGTGAGGCTCTATACAATGTACAAAGTCAACTATCAGGCAGCAAGGATCTCTCTCTTTCAGTTCAGTTTGGTCACATCTAAGTAATGTGACAACTTAGATGTAATTTGTGAACACTGACACTGTTCAAATTACATTTAATTTGACCAGATGTAATTATATATATATATATATATATATATATATATTTTACATATTTTATGAACTCACTCTTAGGTGCTGTAGTTTGATATCGTGATCTTCTGCCATCTTGAGGAAGCTTTTAAAATTGTCATCATCTAACAACACGTAGACTGGCACACCTCGCATAGAGGCATCCACAATTTCTTTGAAAATATCAACATCTGTGAACTTGTCCATCACAATAGCAATGACCTTCAAAGAGAAAGCAGAATTAATTCAAAATGAATATAGAGCATTTTGTCATTCAATTGCAATTACATCTGTGCATTCCTAAAGGAATTAAAACAGGATCTAGCACTAACAAATGTACACATGTTCTAACATCAAAGATCAAATGAGGACGTGCAATGTGTATTGCAAACAAAGCTTTATAGTAAAAAAAGTGAAAGAAGCATATCACAGAATATTTATCAATACCAAAACCATTGATTATTACCACTGAAAATAGTGGTAAAATTGGTGTATGCAATTTATTCATGGGATTATGGTAAAATTATTGATTAAACTAAAGTATTTTCTTTTTATTTGCATTCAGTACACACAATGTGACAGTAGAACACATACAATTTGATTTGTTCCATTTAAAAACCTAAAATCAATTGTCATTTTAACTGTAACCCTTAATAGATATTAAGTACTAATAAAAAAACTAAGTGTATTTAAATATTTTGGCAAGTCTGTCAAACATTTGACTTAGGCTGCATGAGAAATAGTCACAGAAAGTTGAGTTTTGAAAGTTCTTCCACCCATTTAGAGCAAAACTTTTTTCACTTTAGAAACTTTGTATTTCAGCAGCCAGAGGTGTTATAAGTAACTTCCAGAATATCCAAATCTTACACAGTTTTATGAAACAGAATTTGTTTTTTATGTCCTCTGACTAAGTCTGATGACTGTAGTTGAGAATTTGAGAAAGATTTGGCCTCACAACTTCTGGTTTACTCTTAAGGAAACACAAAATGGTTCTTTGTGTTTCCTTAAGAAACTAAGTTGTAGAACCAGATATTTCCTAATCCAGCCCAGAAGACACTCCTTTACTCTGAAATGAAGAGCAGCAGTAGTCAGCAGCGGTCTGGCTGTATGGAGGGAGGGAGAGCTTGCAACATATTTTGGACAATCACAGAAACAGAAATATTAGGGTTTAAATGGAGAAAATATAATATTGATGTTGATTTACATTGTTTATAGTTGTGTGCTAACATTAAGTCAGTGGACAACATGTCCAACTACTGCAATTTATTCTGATATAATTACTTTGGGGCTTAAATGGAGAAATCCTGAATGGGTGGTTTACTATTGAAAAGCATTTTTTCTTACAAAAAACTGTGTTTAATGTGGATGGTGGATGCAAACCGTAAAAAGTCCATATTGTAAAATAACTGCTTTGGAGTGGAAAGGGCCTATTGCCTGAATTTTTGTTTAACTTTGCTGCCTCTGTAAGTGTACAGTTGCAGGCTGTTTTAATTACCGTTCTTGCATCTTGAATATGCTTCCGGATCACCTCCTTTATGGTCGGGTTATTGAGTCTAGGTGGATGATAGAGCAGATTGATATTAGTTGGAAGTTTTTCATGCTGGACATGTGGCCAACCCAAATCCAAATTTGGCGTTTCCACATCTGAGTGAGTGGGCCAATACGTCCCAGATGACGACTGGTTGTCTGTTGGGTCAATGATTTCTTCTGTCTGGTTTTGGGATGGCAGTTGTTCTACATTAGAGGTGAGGAAGACAATCTCATCTTCTGAGAGGAAGCTCACAATACGTTCCTCTTTTAGGAACTCAAAATAACTGTCTCTGCCGTCTTTGATAAGACGATCGATCGCCAGGCGATATGACTCCTTGTAATGAGGCTGGACAAAATCCTCATGTTTAATCTCGCCTCTCAGTGACGACAGCAGGGAAAACTCTGGTGAGTCCATCTCCCCAGACTGTTTGTTTACGACCTGTTGGAGGTAATAGAGACACAAGGTGTCAGTGAGCAAACATCAAAACAAAATAAAAGATTCTGGTGCATTTATGTAAAAAAGGGGTGTTGATGTCAATTTCTTAAATTTCTTTTGTTGTACCAGTGATTTAATTGCTGTCTACCAAGTTGATTATTTGATTTGGCAAGAAAAATAAGAGTTTTAAAAACAGATAAATTTAAACACTTAAAAACTTAAAGTATAACAATGGAACATTGATGTTTACTACTTATATTTTAAAAATAGAGAGAAACGCAACAGATCTCTGAGCAAATTATAAAAAAAAAATAGCCTGTCATTCCCAAATACAGCCAAATCACATGTACTGTTGTTGTGGTATGTCAACTACCGTTGCACCTAACAACACATAAAGAATCATGGCTTCAACTAGAACAGCAAAGTGCAGTGAGGAATATTTGAAGTACTCCAACTTTACACGGAAGTGGGATACTTATGGTTGAAGTGCGACCATCAATCAAGGAATAACTTCGACCTCATCTTAACCATGTTTTCGTGGCAAGAGGAAGAATCAGTGGAATATAACTGCTATGCTCAATTACAAGACAATTACCAGTAGACATGCACATTGCTAATTATATATTTGTGCATTTTATCTATGTTTACTCTAAAGCAATGTGTCTATTTGCAGAGGTTTCTTACACAGCAATCTGTGTATGAAAGAATTACTGAGATACAAACAATGAAAAATACAACTAAGTATATTATTATTGCATCAAACACTTTGTTTTGGACATATGGCAGCTATCTTGAATTTGAATTTGAACTTCCCACTTGAAGTTCACACCTCTGGGGATTTTTTAAAAAATTATTCTTTAATAGTGAAAAAATGTATAAAATAAACAGAAAAATAAATCCAAATTATTTTCAATCAGTTTTTCAAAGAGTCTATTTTTCATTCCCACAAATGTTATCATGAGTTTTTATGTTGAGTCTTATCTCTCTATGTATTAATCTATTTTTTGAACATAGATTAATTATGCTGAATTATGCTGAATTGGTTGCTGAATAGACGAAGTTGATCAGCAGATTCAACATTCAATCAGAGTGTGACGAGTAATAATCAGACGGATTAGAAGCCATTTACATTTTCTGACTATTTAGAAGAAAATTTTTAACTTTTCTTAATGAAGATTGTTGTTTGACTAATAAAATGCACTTTGAAAAGCAAAGCTGTAGATGTGAAAGGAGCATTTTGACGTATTTTACATGTTTTAAAATGTCAAAAAAACTGTTGTACCAGCATTAATAAATTTTATCCACAAATTAAAACACAACCTAGAAAGACTCTTTAAGCACACATTTTATTCCAAACTCTCATATTCCAGTGAAATAAGTTGCTATACTTAAAAAAAAAACTTTTTATTCTTAAAGAGTCCCAAAGCACAAAAAAGTAGCCAAAGGAGTGCTGTGTTCAACAATGACTTACATTTTGATAGTGACCTTTGTGGAAATCCCCAAGAGTGCTCGTAAAATATCCCACTTCCATTTAGCTTGTGTTCAGTGTTGAGGCGGCTTCAGAGATCCAGCTGGGAAAGACAAAGACAGGAGGCATCTGAACTCGATCAGCAGTCTGAAGTGGGAGGGCGTTGATTCTTGTTTCAACATGCAAATAGTCCGGTTTGAAACTGGCTCCTAGGCAGACATAAACCTGTTTGAGACATTAAGCCACTCCCCCTCTTGTCTACAAGAACAAAGTTCACATTACGGAAAATCAAGATAGTGACAACATAAGGAGGGTTTAGTGAATGCTTCAGCATTAGTTCTTGTCAGCTGCTTACACTGTTCTGGGACTCCTGGAGATTAAATCCATCATCCATGACCTAATAATAACTAGTTAAGGTCAAATTTAGCTAATTTTATCAATTTTTATCAACTATTTATCTCAGTTGCAAACATTTCCTGGATGAGTACACTGTCTTTTTCCTTCTTGTTTATTAGTTCTTGTTCACTGGAGTATGCAGATGAGAGATAAAAATGTCAATTTGTGATTTTTTTGTTCAGCATTTTGTGCCCCAACTGTGTCAATACTTGGAAAGAGAGTTTCTTTATATGGAGTCTGCATTCTTCATGGGAAGTTGAGGCCTTTTCACTTGATGTGACTTAATGGGAGGCACAGAGCAGAACGATACTGCAAGTTATCATTTTTTCCACAGAAAAAACATGTATCATTGTAAAAATAATAAATGGTCGAAGTGTTAGTGCATGAATATTTAGAAAAAAAACTAACATTTTATTGTGTAGATTTTTACCTGTAAAGTAAAAATACCATAAAGTTTGAGGTTACACTATATCTAAACTTGAACATTTTCAAGAAGTAAATTTTGAATACATTTAGAAGGCACAGTAAATTTTGTCAGAGCCAGCCTTGGTTTAATACAAAGTACATTAAACATGGTTTAAAACATTCAGATATGTTTTGATTAAAGAATCTGACAATAAATCTAGTTAAACGTTTTCAACCATGGAACCCCTACTTTCTACAAAATTGCTGAAAAGTGCAGCTCACATTGATTGAGCAGACAGTGGCATATTATTTGACATTAAGTTTAAATTGTTTTCTTTATATTCAATCAAAGATTATGAATAAAAGAATGCAAAGCCTTCTAGCAAACAAAGGATAAATGCAACATTACCTAAACTCATCAACAAAAGGTCTGTCAGGACTTTATTAGTGGAGTTTATTTATCCTGCCACTCAAAAGGCAAGGCATGGCAGATTATTTGTATTGCACTTTTCTGCAGCAAAGAAACTTAGCGTTTTACATGCTGAAAATCAAACCAGACGTCACCTTGTAAAATGAAATTGCATTCTGCATGCTTCAAATGAATGTAACATGGTTGTCTATCTCACAATAGTTAAATTGAATCTGAATTAGTTTTGTGTATCTTCTGTAAAGGCCTCAACAGTAAAACCTGTCCAGATTGTACATAACATAAGGACTAAGCGCTTATGGGTCTCCTTTTTCAGCCTAAACAGCCCTGCTCTGCAGATCCTTAATGCCACAGGATTACAAAAAAACCTGGTGTGATATATGGCACCAAAAGTTTTGCAGCAGAGCCTTTCAGTGCTGTAAAATGGGACCTTCATGGACCAAACTTGTTTTCCTAGAACATGTTGACACCTGTTGAATTGGATTAGGATCTGAGAAAGTTGGAGGTCAGGTCAGAATTTCCTTTTGAAGTAACCCAAGAACTTTCTGTAGTTTGGTTAAATTTCTAGATAAGGTTTCATTTTCCTTAGTCTATGTCATAAAATAACAGACACAGACAAATCCGGAGCAAAAAAAACAACAACAAATAAAACATGACTCATCATGTTACATTATACCTGTAAAACAGGCTGCTTTGAAAGACAGCTGTTAACAGAAAATATTTTAACAACCAGGAGGTGAAAAAACCCTTACCCCATCTATATGTTATTAGCCCTGGAGCTTTTTTTATGCTGGGCAAGCATGCAGATTTTCAAAACTCTCTAGAGGCTTCATATAACATTTGGTTAAATAACACTGCACACATTCTCAACACCCAATAAAATGCCCTGGGAAGTTAAAGTACAGGAGATTTATGCAGACCCCTCCTATCTGCAGCTTAAGATTCAATTCAATGATTAGCGTGTGAATGTGTGTGTGAATGGGTGAATGAATGTTGACTGGAAACCTTTTGGGTCCTCTGGACTTGTTGAAATGCTATACAAGAACAGGCCATTTACCATTATGCATGTTTATAACAACACTTTGACACTTTTGAAGAAGCAAAATCCTTTCTCCGAAAACAAGATGATTCATAAAATTCCTTTTAAAAATGTTTATATTTATAAGGAGCCACTGCAATTTGAGTTATATAAGATTGCACTTTGTGTGCACAGAAAAATTAAGCAATTCATTGGAATACTTTTATAAGCTCTTGCTAAAACATCAGAAATTGATTTTAAGGAAAGCAGATATTATTTTAAAACGTTGAGAAATGGTGCATTGAATCACATTTATTCAGTTAAGTTTGTGATTGATAACAACAATCTTTCAACAGTCTGTTCCTTCTGTGTGCTTCAAGAACAAAAGCAAGGAAGAAAGAGATGTCTGCAGTATGGCTTGGGTGTGTGCTGATAAATGTTGCTGACTATTGTTTCAAGACTATGTTGAACTTTGGGTTCTTGCTTGTTTGACCTTATGGTTTATGTTATGTCTTGAGTTTATCATGCTTATAGACTCAGTGGGTATGAAAGAAATGTAATGAATCTGTATGTAAAAATGTACAGGCTAGATGTTTTGTGTAGAACTCTTTGCTCCCATCTTGTATAAGACACTTTAATACGCCTGACTGAAAAGTTTTTACCTTAAGAGTGTCCGGATATGCTTATTTTCCCACCACAAAGTTATCAAGAGTTTTTTTTTGTCCTGAAGTTTCCTGCTCATGAGTCACCTCTGGTGACACCCAGTCTTCAGGCTGTTCTTAGCTGCCGCTGGCGAGTCTTAGCAAGTCCCACAATCATTTACTTGCTGCTCTGACATTTGGGTAAACATGAATATAATCAAGCGGTAGGAACACAAAGGGTTTGTGTTATTTGTGTGTTTTTGCATCACCTTTGCTCTGTTTCAGTACTATTTGTTTTTGACAGTAAAACAGTAAAAACAAAAGTACAGACTTCACAACAGATTCAGGAATGTCATTCTCAGAGGGTTATTTAAAACGAATAAAAAGAGCACCATCAAAGATGACAACAGATGTAAAGTGTATGTTTGACAGTAACTCCTTCAATTACTGTAAAAAATGCACAGTTTAATCTCTACTTCTCTGCAGAGGTGCAGCTTAAAGAACAGAAACGAAAGCTGTTTAACTAGTTTTTGATGTGTGGTTGTCACACTTTGCACAGTGGTTTATATGAGCATAACTTGGATTTAAATGTTGTGCAAATGTGTGGAGACCGCAACATTATGTAGTAAGTAACCACAGCATCATTTGCCAATTCTTAACATGAGCAAACAAAGAGAATTAATTAATAAAGTTAAGAATTTTATACATACATTTACTGATTGCTTTAGTGTCTCATTTCATCTCATATTCTCTCTGTGGGTTCAACAGGTAGAGCATCTAACTAGGCTTTAATTACTGGCTAAAAGACACTCTGGGCATGGTTGCTGCACATGAGCCTATTATAAAGCTGAATGGTACACTGACCCTGCACTTCTCAGTAATTCCACGAGAATTACAAGTCCACATAGCATTGAACAATGGCAGCAGACCTCTAATGCTATATATTTCTATTCTACATCTGCAAAATAAAGAAACAGTTATTAGATTTGCATCTGAGTCATCTGAAATAAGTCTTTAATAATTAAAAGCATAATAGACAGGCATCCTACATGTACAGCTTAATTCAGGGTCACAATTAGAAGACATGGGAAAATTTATCTTAACATTAGACATTCTAAAGATGAGTCAAGAGCTAAATGAGCCACTGGTACCACACTAGTCCCTGGTCATGCTATGCTTGGTTCTCGTCAACTTTTACTTCTAAAGTTTTTCTGAAATAAGATCAATTTCTGGTTGATACACATATAAAGAAAAAGTAATCAGTTGACGGAAATTTCTTAACATAGAAGCTAAACTGGATTATGAAACTGCAAAATTTTAATAATTGACACACAGGATCACCATTTTTGATCACGCCTTATTCACATCCACATTATTTTTGCGATTTGTCATGCATGGCTTTCACCATGTTAATCATTTTATGAAGTCATCTGTTTTTTAAAATGACATCACTGGGAGCTGCTTGTGAGTACAGGTATGATTTTTACAAAATATAATGACTTTGTCAAAATTACTAATGAGATGTGACGTCTTTCCAACTAAAACAAGGATTAAGATGATGGCTCATTGCTTGTAGAGTATATACATTTTGCCTCTCGCAAAGAATGGAAAGCTGAGCTCACCTGACTAATTGAAACATCTAGCCCTCACAGTAGTTTCAATTGAAAAGTTATTTTAATGAATCACAAAATAATGATAATAAGCAAAAATAACAAAAAAAAGTGAAATTCCTTTTGTGTTGTGCTGTAGGTTAGGAACATTATGCTCTCAAACAGCATTACTAACTCATTCTGTCAGACAACACCGATCTCCAGCCGAGAACTCTTGTTAGAAAGAAGAACATCAAAGCACAGTTTGACACTCAGCTGATGGGGCGCACGTCCATTTTTACAAAGCTGTTCTGAAACCATAGATTTTTTATATGTTTGTATTGTTTTTTGGCGCGCTTGTATGTCTTGATCTGATAAAATGGAAAAAATAAATTGGCATTTAAGATGTAACCTTCCATAAAATAATGAAATGCTCATCTTTCTCAATAAAGCTAAACATTCAGATAAAACCAAGGATGAAAAATATGCTTTGTAGCCATCATCTGTTAAGAGCCCTCTTCTTCTGTAATCTCTCAGGCAGAACACAGTGTATTTTTCTTTAAGTCTCTTACAATGAATCATACAGATGGGGATTTGCTTGTGCTCATAGCAAACTTAGAACTGCATTAAAAACAAGCTTCAGCAGGATTGTTTCATTAACACATTAAGAACACAAGAAGTGGGTGCTAGAATAACTAAACAAATACATCCCTTGCACTCTTGAAGTTCTTAATGTTTAAATATATTTTTGTTGTTGTTAAAGATTTTATGACATCATCTCATAGTATTTTGGCATCCTATAAAGAAAAGTCTTTAAACTGTAGCAGTAATAAATAACACATAGACATTGGGACTCTTGTGATTTGAAGGTACAATATTGTTTTTTGTTTTAAGTTTTTCATCAATAAGGTGACAGACTTTTTCCTATAAATGAAGAGAGTAATGGGATTGGGAGGTAAATACAAGATTTGGTAACTCAATTTACAGGTAAATGAAGCATGTTTTAATGCAGCTGTAAGGAAACTAATATATATTTGTCTATGAAACTGCAGCTGGTGATATCACTTCATTGTTGCCATCTATTTTCTGAATACAGTGTAAACAGCCGAAATCTTTTATCCGACTGGGAGTTCTTCTGACCCCCTAATCCTAACAAGATCTCATTCAGAGTGCCAGACAGACGTCCCTATCTCATTCAGGGCCTATTTACCCTAGCTGGCTAAAATTATTATGTAAAAAATCCATCCAACCAGTTTCAGCAAAAGTGATCTGGCTGCTCGTTTATCTTTTTGCCACAAGCTAGACTGTGGCATGATTGCAAACGTGCTCACAAGAAGTATCCATGGTTTTAATATTAAAGGCAAGGGAGTGGAAGAGGGTGTAGTATTGTGTGAAATCAACTTTTTTTAGATTTATTTCATGTTTTAATATTTCTTCATAATTGACATACCAGAGGTGTTAATTAGATTTTTTAACACATTTCAGGAATCCTTGAATCTCCCATGGCTCCCATTCAGGAGTGTCCATATGTTTTTTCCACATAGTGACGCCTATTTACAAAAAGCTCCTCCTTAGAGCTGTAGTCCCCAGAATAGCCTTTTCCCCCACACATCTTCTCAAGACTAGCAGCAGCGGCAATTAGCAAACACCTGATGTAACAGTGTGTATACTGAGGTGCTTCTGTAAACTACTTTTGAGCACAAAGCTCACAAGAATGGTTGTAAATGTGCTGTAGGAGGTTTTCAATTTCAAGGTGTCAAATTGCGAAGTCAGAATTCTTTTAAGTCAAGTTTGACATAAACAGCATTTTTATAACAACAGAAGGTAACATAGTGACTTAACCGTGCCATAAAATGGGATTATGTGCCTGAAATATTCATAATAATGCAACTTTAACTTTTTTTCTTATTCTGTGATATTAAATCAGACTGAACTTTTCTTGTTTTAACTCTCTGTAGGCATTTCTTGCCTTAATGAGGCATTTTTTGGGCATCTCTTCATTATTTTAGTATTCTGCAGCATAGTCTTTAAACTGGTGTAAATTCACAGTCATCCAGGACCCGACAATCCTAAATGCTTAAACAGAGGGCAACTGGAAATTTTCTTTTGTGCTTTGGAAAAGTTTTTACTCGCGTCCAAAGGCTTCTTCGGTCTTTGGTGTCCTCCCATAAGATTCTCACAATAGAAAAAAGGCCCATCCCATCAGTAGTTCAGGATTACTGTGATAGCTTTTATGTTTCTGACGAGGTCATTGAAACTGAGATCTAAATGGTGAGACAGTTGTAGTATTATATGAGAATTCAGGTTATATTCATACCCTAAAGTTATATGTCTTTTCATACTGTTCCTGAGGATATCTGGTTTCAACTGTGTATTATGAATCTTGCACTTTACCTATTCAGTTGCGTTCATGCTTCCACAGGACACCGAAGAGAATAACCAGAGGCACTGAAGAACTGTTAACATTTTTTATGAATTAGCTCATCAAGGCATGAAATAATCACCGCACACGACGGAAGTAGTGAACGTGCTTGAATACGAGTCCAAAAAGTGAAAGTGCTTGTACAATCTGTTGTTCTTTGGCTCAGACATTTGGAATGTCAAGTTACTGCTGCAGCAAAATACCAAGGGGTAATAGAAAAGTTAGCAGAGAGCTAATTAAATTTAACAAAGCAATTAGAAGACATCCACAGATGTTTCGTACCAGTATTATTACAAGTTCAGAGGAGGAAGAAATAATGATTGACAAACTTCAACATCTAATTTTATTTTTTATATTATTGTAGAAGGCGTTGGTGGGACGTTCGTGTGCTGTATTGGACCAGAACCTACCAGGTGGAGTTCAGTGTTTTAACCCAGCAGTTGGTGCTTTCTTAGGAACCTTTTGTTTGCTTTACAATATGATGAAATATACAATTTTAAGTCAATTACTATGCTACTAAATGTTTTTAAGCAAAAAATAAAATATCCGTAACCAAGCTACTTCAATTTTTAGTGCATATTGGTTCAAGAAAACCTGAATGTTCATGTTTGGCCTTTAGCCACAGACAAATCTCAAGTTTATTAAATGAAGACGTGCCCTTTTGAGATCTGAAATTTAGCTCAGAACTATACGCCTGTCACAGGCTGCTGAGGGAGATAACCCTTCAGTGAGCCTTAGTGAAAACTTTAGACAGGTGGTAAAACATCAGAACATTATTAGCTGCTGTGATCAGGTGGGATTCTAGTTGTTTGGTTTTCTCTTGAGCATTGCTCTGTTTTATGGAGGTGAAGGAAAAGACCTGGTTTTGAAGTATCTAAAACCCGAAGATGTAAAATGGTAATTCTATAGAATTCTATAGAACTTACAGAATTCTATTTATTCCATAAACAGAAAAATGATTGTACTACAATTTAAGGTGCTACAGCATTTTATAGTCATCATTTAAAGATAAACATTTCTTTCTGTGTCACTAAGTCCAAGAGAAAGTTGGAATTTTTTTTTTTCTCCTGAAGGACATAACTTGGAGACTTTACTTTCCATAAGCACTCAGAGTTTACAAAGTTTAATGAAGTATGTCTTCAACTTCGAGAGAAGAATAACAGCTGTAGTGATGCGTGTAATCATAATACCTGAGAGTGTGCCATGACACCACTTAAACTTTGTTTGTGTGTAGCAAGTACCACAAAAAATATTATACACAGCCATAGAGCTGGGGCCAGTCTCTTAATCTGATCCACTATCTGATGGTTATCAGATCAGATATCAGCCTCAGGCCACCTAGTCATCAAAGCAACACTGTCCTTTGTTGCTAGAGGTTGTACTTTGATTGATTTAGTTGCAGACATTTTAGCTGTTCAAAAGATAGTTGCATATGTAAATAAAATCTGTAGTTTCACAACCTTGAAGCTGTTTGTGATTTAAACACAACAATGCAAGATTTCTGTGTTGTGTTTTGTGCAAACTTAGCTTTAATCTCCTTTTTTAGAGTTATTTTATTTTTTAATACTAATTTTTTTTTTATCTGATGAATCTTTAGTGTTTATTATTGTATGAGTAGGTTCAGCAGACAGCCGTAAAATTTCCTTCAGAATCAACTTTATAAGTGTCATCCAGCTGCTACATCTCACTGGATGTAATAGATTTCAGACCGTTTCAATGTACAATTACAGTAAAGCATTGGCTCCAGTTGTCAGGATTGCGGAATGAGTGTCCTTTCAGAGAGCATCTTAGTGGAAAGACATTACTGGCTCTGCTCGGCCTGCACATCTGGGGTTAATCACCTCATGAGGAGTCTGGGGACTTCAGCAGCAGTAGAACCTTCACTCTCGGCCCGTTGATGAACTTAGATGGTAGTCTTGAGCTTGTGTTAAAGTTACATGTCAACACAAGTCATCTTTACTTTTTGTGCTCTAAGGTTCATCTCAATCTTGTGAGCTTCTCCAGAGTCACCTGTGCAACAGAATGTCTCCTTGATTGCTTTCTGCAGATCTGATGTCATCAGTTTCTCTCCTGTCTACTTGCCCTCCATCAATGCTCTCGACCATTAGATTAGATCTAGATTCTCAAACTCACTGTTAGCCTCCTTGCTTCCCGCTGAAGCATTTTCTTGCTCTTCACTTCACAGCTGACCTTTACTTGCTCCTACCTCTAATCACAATACAGGAAGTCACCTTTTCTCATCATAAACTACCTGAGTTTCAATATCCCACCCCTTTTTGCATAATTAACAACTGTCACTTCCAATTTAGTGCTCTGAATACACAAAAACATTTCTCTGGGTTACAGATAATGGTCTGATAAGTGTGCAGAGTGCAGCAGCTTCATAGGGGAAAATATTGACGACAGAGGCCTGCGGAGAATGGATATGAGAATAGATTCAGCACTGAAATTCAGCACTGTAAAATGTTTTTACTATTCTGTGTTTCAATTCAACACAATTGAGGAGGAAATGCACCCCTAACCATTTACCTTTAGGTACCACTGAAGCCAAAATAAGAAAAAAAAAGCTCATGTATTCAGTAACTCAACTCACAGGTGAAATGCACTTGGTACATATATTAATTACACAGAATGATGTTTTGAAGCTTTTATTTCTGTCAATTTCTTTCTGACAGCTAAAACATGACAAGATTAGAAAGTCACATCAGATCAATAAAAGAAGTCTAATGCAGCTATATGGGTCTAATGAAAAATATATTCAATACTTGCTTAAAAGTAGTTATTTTCAAAAGGTACTTTTAATTTGACCAAAGAGCTTCATTGTAACCATATTTTAATTTATTGAAAATGAGTGTAGATCATAGATATGGATCACACACAGGAACAGCCTTTGAAGTAGAGCTGCTGATTCACCCACCAACTAGATGTCATCCAAGTGATTAGTCCAACTGTAATAAGAAGTTGCCATGGCACCAGACAATAACAAAAACATTGTACTGTAACTACGCCATGTGTACTTAGAACTGTAAGTAATCCGTCCTACTATTCAGGGGAATAACGTCAGTGGGAAACAGCGAAGGTGTGGTTACTTTCTGCTCTGTCTTGGGGAACTCTGTGCCCTTTCAGCCAGTAAATAAGGCTTCTACTCAACAAACAAAAATTATATTATTTATTATACATCGAAGGAGTTATTCTGATCTTCTCTGAAAATTGTAGCACTGTAGCACCTGGTGTCAAAAAAAAACACATTTTTCCCATAGCATCATTCTATAAATTTACCTAGAAGACCTGTTTACTTAAAGCCATGGTGCTTCTTGATTTCTACTGATACAGACCAGTAGGAAAGGATCATGACTGGCATTAAACACACTTCCTTCCAGGAATGCAATCTGATAGTCGAAGAACTGAGGATTTTCATCTATCTTTCAGATAGATTTTTCATGCTTTAAGGATTTCAGATGGAATGTTTCCATTGTTTAAATTTCAGCCTCAAACTTTATGTTGCTGCTGCTTAATGTTTTAAAATGTTATTCGCTGCTGAACTCCGGGACATGGATTTATAAGTAACTTAGTAGTTTAATAATTGCAAACCTGCACATCTACTCTTCAATGATAAGAACAAAAATGGTAGGAAAAAATCCATGTTAAGAGCTGGGATCCAACAACAGTAAGTAATATAGTAAAGCAATTCGACTTGTACACACTTCATTTCATGGTCACTCTCACTCAGAAATTTTACTCTCACCTAAGAATCGGATACACACACCACCTCTATCTCTCTTTCCAAATAGTCATATATTTCCACACTCATCTTACAAACCTTCCCTCTATCTCTCAGTTATTCACACACTCTCTACCACCCTCCAACTCCTCACCTCCTCTCCCTTCCTACATACATACTGGGTGATTTGTATGCATTAAGGTGAAATCATACCCTTGCTTTTTAACCTGTCGTAAGAGTATTATGTTGCATTTGATACAGTTCCATTCCAAAGCTTAGATGGAGCACAGTGTAGCTTTAAATTGACTTTATCTATTAAACTGTTGATTTTGAGAGTTAAGTTAATTTATTATTGTGGGTCAGTAGGCATTTTTCAATT
Organism: Girardinus metallicus; assembly: GCA_903067095.1. Lineage (NCBI taxonomy): Eukaryota > Metazoa > Chordata > Actinopteri > Cyprinodontiformes > Poeciliidae > Girardinus > Girardinus metallicus. Next base: position 72,113 of record CAEGAE010013363.1, on the reverse strand, counting down.
GTCTGAAAAGTATTGCTATAATGAAGTCCCCAAGTTTACAGCAGAAGAAAAAATAGAATATGTCTTGGAATCACTATTAATTTTTTCTTGTCTTTTCAGCTTTCAACACAGTGATTCAAAGTAGAATACAAAAGAGAAGGAAAACACTGTTAATTCCTGTAATTGCAAAGGAAACATGAGAACAGAGCTGATGCTGACAGCTTATTATGCCGTGTGTGGTAACAAAGCAGCTGAGTGGAGGATGAAAGGAGTAGTGTAATTTTCAGAAGGCAATGAAGAGCAGATGAACAATAAGGGAACAAAGTGTAAAAAGTGAAAGAACAATTTGCATAGACTTGTACAAACCCTTAGGAGCTACTGACAAAGACCATGATGAAATGTACAAAGAACAGCTCTGCTGTTTGTGAACAAATTTGAAAGAAATTAATTCAAGGATTGCTGTGATCATCAAAAGGTGACCTTTTACTACTTGCATCTACAGAGGTAACCTCTTTAATGCCTATTTTCAAATATTGGCAAATATTGACAGGATTTCTCATCCTCCTCCCAAACTCACAGGGATTATCACATGCTGCTACTATGTTAGGTCTCTGTTTTTGTTTGGCTTCTCTTTATCATTGAAGAGCAGCCAAAGGTGTGTGTAGATAGCTTCGATGCTATAAATATTTGTGTTCTACAGTGTCGTTAAATTTGTGAAATATATAATTCTACAATTACGGTAAACTAAATGTATAAATTCTCAAAAAAATACAACTGGATTCTCTTTAAAAAGTCTTAAGTCTTAAAAATATACATTTAAAAGCCATATTGATCTATAAAACATATGAAATAATTAATTTAGTTGTATAGGATTAACTAATTGATTATGTTTTAAGAAAATTCTGATCTCGGGCTTAAGTTAGGGATAATCTAAAAGTAAACCAGGCTGCACAATTGAATATGAATAACTTTAAATTTAAGAAAAAAATCACAACGTAAAAAATTGCAAATGTGCAAATATAAACTTTAGCTCGGTTAATGAAGTATAAAATCTTTAGACTTGATTTAAAAGCAGAGATGGAGGACGATGTTTGTGAAACATCAAGTGTGAAATGATGCTGACGATATTTTTAAATTTAAGTATTGAATATCTGTTGTATTTAGGACTAATTTTAATTAACTAAATTAATGCATATCTTAACAATGACATAGTTATTTGTTTTTGAAGGAGTACACTGAAAAAGCAACAATTAAGCTAATTTTAGAAAACATATAACCATGAGAAGAATAATAAATATATTTTTTAATTATTTAGCCTTTACTTTATAAATAAAATCCTATTGAGCTTGAGTTTAAAGATCTCATTTTCAAGGGAGTTTTGCCCAAGAGGCAGCGACAATACAATATGTAAATACTAATACTAATAAAAAATAAAAATGCCTTATGCATGTTGTGACACCTGAATGTTGAAACAGTGATGCAGGAGTGAGTAACTGCGTGTATTCCTGTATTTGGAGGTTCAGGTCCTGATGGGTTGCATTTTTGTCTCAGAGCAAAGTGACAAACAGTTAATGACCAGAGTGGGTGGCCACTCTTTTCCTGCAATTCTAAAAGTCCTGGAGACATGCATGTCCGTTAGCCTTGCCAAATTACATCCAATCACCTACTCTGCAAGCTGAATGACACATCAAGACCTCCTCTTGTCCCTGAGAGTGGCAGCAATGTACCAGTACTCAGTGATGGGCCAGTAAAAATGCACCATCACTTTCTTTTGACAGGTTAAATTTCACTTTGAATGATGAACAGTGCAGGCAGGGCTCTTCTCAAAGTCTGTATTCATTTCGATTCCTTTGACAGTATTGAGCTCCAGGTGGTTATTTCTTACACCAGGTTTTCCATTCTACATTGCAGGAAGACTCATTCTATCATAGGAAGAGCCGATTGTGGATGCTGTCAATAGGAAACTTCTGGAGTTTAAAAGCAGAAGCTCTGGATCAGTCTGATATTTTGCATGCTATGTGGATATCTGAAAAAGAAAAAAGAAAGGAAGAGGAGCAGGCCAAATTGCCCAAAATGCCAAAAAGAAAGGAAAAAGATCTGAAAGACTTTAGGGAAAAAAAAAACACAAAGACATTAGTGCAGGATGAAACCAAACGTGCTAAATTAACTAGTAATTATCCCTGGTAGAGGAGCCGATGTCAGTGATGACAGGAGATCGAGCACCAGGACTACTGTAGACTAGAAGGCACTGCCTACATGGTTCTTTTACACCAGACTTAACATACAGGATGTGTTCAGGGCACACAGAAAATTAAAGGCTGCCTATCAGCAATGCCACACTGTAGGTGCATAAAAAAATAATCTGCTTGATCTAGTAAAATCAATCATACTGGATGATGAAAAAGACACATATATTTTTTTAATCCAGAAGAAAACATTTTATGAGAAAGTCCGAGTTCAATGTCTGAGTATACAAACTATACGTCTAGTTCCACATTTGTGTTTTTTGATTAATATTTTTTTCTACCATCTCAGGACAAACACAAATAAACATAGTAATTCACTTCCTTTGTGTTTTACAATTTTCTTAAGTTGATTTTTATATTGTATTTGTGTTGTAGAAATATAAATTCTTTGCAAAAGTATTGCAAAGTTTGCTGTTGTTGCTGGTAAGTGGCAGACGAGGACATATTGTGGAGTTGTAAAAGAGGGACAGAAAAGTATGGCAGTCAGAGTAGCAGGAGGAGGAGGAAGAGGAAGAGATGGCTGCAGAGCGACAAGAGAAGTATGTGAAGATAGAAGAGAAGGAGAAGCAGGAACTACTAAGAAAGTGCCAGGTACAGCTTTCAGGATTGTGTTGGCATTATGCCTTTCTTTAGGAATGTATTAACCACCTAATAGCAAAGGATTGTGATCTTTTTGTGGCTTTTTGACATCTAAAAACATTCAAAATAAGTAATTTGTCACTTGATGATGCAATTGATCTGAAACAGTCATGAAAATTAATTTATGTATGGTTACATGCATATTTAAATATAAATGTGTGTATATGTACTTATGTATATGGACAGAATATTGTTCATTACTGTAGTATGGTGGGTCTATGAATAGAGTAGGCAAGTATAAGTATAAGCCTTTTTTGCCAAATTATTGATTAGTGTTTTGTTTTACTTTTGTAAACAGTTTGCCTAAATAAACAGAATCTGACTCTGAATGCTTTTGTGGATTATGATGCATGCATTGTGGCGTTGCTTACATAATAATTGCCAGTCTTTATGTCCTCTGTCATTAGAAGGCTTTTAGAGTGTTTGTCCTCCTATTGTTTTAGTCCTCAACATCTGTCTCATTGAGAATCTTATTTTTCCCAATGTGTGCATGTGAGAAAATCAACAATAAATAAAATGGTGTAGGATCCTCATGGCAGACACACAGAATGATAAGAGCTTTCTGTGCTTTCTGTGGGTGAAGAGAATGGTGATTAAGAAACACATTTCTCGGCACCTTATGGAATACAGATGAGGATTTAAAGGAGCTGTAAAATGGTGCACAGACCATTTACCTTACTCTTCTTCTAATGCCTATCCACTGCTTGATGCACGTCAAAAGAATGTCATCTGATCGGCTGAATCAAAAGAGCCACTTAAAGTCAAGCAAATCTGGGATGACATAATCCTTTTAGTCGTCCAAACGTGATCTTTGCAGACCTGTTTTAGTGCTAAGTGACATTAAGATCAGTCTGAGTTTTATCTCTGGTATTTACCACTGGTATGTAGGTGCAAACCTTTATGGGACAAAACAAAAATTATGTTCAAACACTTCCACATAAGATCTAAATATGATGTTAATGATTGGTCCTGATTATGAACAACTGCCACAATAATTTAGAACATAAAAGATAAATTCCGTCACAGTGAAAGCTGACATTTCGCTATTACGTAATATCAAAATAGTTTTGATATCACTTCTTTTTCATTTTTTTTATTATCTCTATTCCAATGCAGACTGTTGTTATGTAAGACAAAAACATGACACAAAGTAGAAATTTATTTTGAATTTGCAGCATTAGCATGATCTACATCAAACTATGCTTGACCAAAAACTACAAATATTAAAATACAGTATAATGCAATTAGGTTATGAAAATGTAGTGTTTACATTTTAGAAAGTTTACATTACCTACATTATGCTAACATATTTGTAGGCTGTAGGGTCAAGTAATGAACAATAAAGTCTTCAAAAGAGGTTGATTAATGCACACAATCTACTGATACCTTTGGCCTTCCTTTAAATAAAATGCTCACTGCCATGAAGTTTTAGCTAAAAGAAAAATGTGAACAACATGTTGATTCCCATTCCCCACAACACACAATAATGCATTATATTATTCTGCTAAAACCCTGGTTTCATTTTTCTTTCAGTTAAACAAATACAGTACTCAAAGATAAAATGACTATTGTCTTTTCACTAAATGTAAGGTCCCTTCAAGACCTTAGCATGTATTCTGGGATCCATTGAGAATGCAGAGCACTCCTTAAACATGCACACATGTTTTTATTACTTATTATTAACCCTTGATTTACACAGGGAAAGTTCTTGAGATTCATGAGAACAACATATAACAACAACAACAACAACATAAATACTATTTAGCAATTCTGAAAAGCAATAACAGAACGGTTGTCACTGATAACAAGTGCAGGTGCCCAAGATGTATTTTCAAATCCCTTCATAAAAAATTTTAATTCCACAAGTGTGACCAGACTGGGGAGCTTCAGGTCCAAAGAAGGATAATGCTTTTTTGCAAAGCTCAATACCCACTGATGGAAAATGTAAAACATTTTTTTATAAATTCCTGAGAGAAAATGCTGTGATATTACTTTTTGCATAAAATGTAACATGACAAGTATGGAACCATGACAGTGTAAAGTGCCCACCATGGAGAGATGTGGTGGTACATATTTAAAGTTTCAGCATGTCCAGTATCACTTGAAATTGATTTTGCAATTGATTTTATTACAGTTTATGTCACACTTCTATGTACAATTGTGCTACCAATGCTCTGGTTGAACCAAAAACGACCTCAAGTAACTGAGATGAGAAATCCTTTTAAAACAAAGATCCAAAACTTTGCTATTCTTAAGGTTGTTAGTTATGAGTCCATATATTTCTTACCATCAGGTAGGGCTCCAAGCTGGAGAGAAGCACCCACACCTCCAAATTACCCTTGTAAGCTGGCTACTTTGAGAACAAGTGTTCAAGCCTCAGGTAAAAGACAAATGTATTTTTCTCAACTAGAAAGCAAAGGCATATTTAGGCAGAAAGAGGATGAACAGGGGAAAGAATGCCAGCAGCATGATTAAGGGTTACACTCTGAAGCTTTGTGTGGGAGTTCCTTGGCCTTTGGACAATACTTTTGACTGTCAGAATTGAGAGCACCTACCATGTTGCATAATTGTAAAATATTGTTCTCTCTGCTTCTCAATTATTGCTATGTCATGATCTTGTTTAAATGCCTGACCCAGATACACAAATGCTCTCAGGAGACAAAAAGAGAGACATATTTATTGTGCTATGACATGTGTAGATGATCTTGGTTCAGGAGAGGTTTTCTGATGGACTTAGTCTGAGCAGGGAGAAGAAAGGTGAGCAGAGAAATGTTGCCTAAAATAACCTTGATAGTGACCAAGATATGTCAAAATTTATACATAAAATTGGTGAAAAATGAATAACCTTGAGAAGTTCTCTCAAAGGAGAGAAACACATGGATGATTAGGCTTGAAGGATCGCATTAGGCCACTGTGATTCAGAGGCAAAACTTGAGGTTTAACACTCAAGTTTTGAGAGACTGACTCATATATGCCAGGAGATTGGCTTGACTGTCTGCAGGTGTGTGGGAACATACCTCCTCGGCTGACACCCTGCAGGATATTGCAGGGTGTCAGCTGTACTGTACTGCACCCTCTGGTGGAGACTTGAGATTCAAGAAGAAACCACCACAACAAAATATGGCCACACATATTTATATATGTGGCCATATATAAATACATATATATGGCCACATACATATATAAATATATGTACCTACTTGTTACTATTTTCTAGCCTTCTTTTTAATCCAGATGTGATGATCAGAAGATGCCAAGAGGCCAAAACCACGAGCGGAACTGGAGCTTAGATTAGGTAAGAGATCATTTCCTTCCTGCACTTTCTCATTGAAATGATGCAACATGCATAGATTAATCTGAAATGTTAATAATTAATATAAAACCATGCAAAACCAGATTGACATCACAACTAAACTTTCTCTTCTTAAACTTAATTGCAGTTTTTTACAAGAGATATTTCATATTTTATAATGATGCCATGCTCTGCGGGGGAGGCTGAAAGCCTCTTGATTAAAGTATGGGGTAACCTTGCTGCACTATGGACTATTTATTGAATAAAATGCGTCACAAACTCCTTTTATGCAAGAGCTACTTTTATGTTTTTTTTTGACGGCGAAATAGGTCTGTGTCAAATCTGAATTAATTTCAGTTTTTTTTTGTAAAATATATAAATGTATGTCACAGTGTCATCTTTTCAAGAGATATAATGACAACCTTCATCTGTAAATATTGAATTTCAACATGCTTCTATGTTTTGCTGATTAATGAAGAAACAGCTATCACATTTCTGAAACCTTTTCAAGTTGACACTTTTGTTGATACTTCGTCTTAATATGTGAGAAGATAGCATTAAAAATTAACCAGAGACCAGTCGACAACATCTTTATTCTGTATTAAAAGAATTGTTTAAAAGATTACATAGATTTTGATTTTTGACAGATTCATTTTACTGTCAGCAACTGTTAGCAGTCATACAAAATTATTCAGTTACTTATTCTGATAAGTTGCAAATCTGTTCCTTAATCATGCAGAGTTTTGATAGACTGGACTTTAGCAGATAACTGTTTGCTGGAGAAACAACTAATGTAATGCTTTACATACACATTTCGAACACTTCCATATTCCTGTCATTTGTACCAAAAGATGTCCCTTCTTCTTTTCCAGTCAGACCAAGCTGCTCGTCAAGCTCTTTAATGTGCAGCTCACAAACCGAGAACAGACCTCTCCTTTCTGCCGTCGTCTTATCTCCCACCAACTTCTCTTTTGAGTCCATAAAGGTATCTGTCTGCACTGCAAGTATGGTATTTTCCACCTGGAATGAAAGAGCATATACATTTGTCTCTAAGCCAATGCTGGGACAGTGATGCAGGCCAGGGGCAAATGGACATGATAGCATTGTTGTGATCATCACCTTCTTTTGACTTTAGTGTGCATGACCAAATATCACTGGTTATTGAAAGAATCTGAGTAATTGCTCATAAGTAAAACTAATTAATATGAAGATGTGTCTTTAAACTTTCCATTGGGCCACCAACAGTATTAATGAAAACAGATACTTATTCATTTTTCAATATCAATATTTAATTAAAGTATTAATGTGGGAAAAATAACCATACACTAAGGATAATAAAGATAAAACATTATCTAATGTTATGTTTAATACTCTTCATTTGCATAAAGAAGCCAAGTCATTACACTACAATCAATATAATATTGATTATATTATTTTAAATATAATCAACAAAATCGTTGAGATATTACATATTTGCTAATTTCCACTTAGGTTGATTTAGAACATTTCATGATCCCAAATGATTTTTTTTTAACTGAATAAAACTATGAGGATCCAAAGTTGTGCTTCCATTTCTGTTTTCCAAAAGAAGACACTGATTCGTGTTTAGTATATATATGGATGAGTCTTAGTCTAATCAACGAAATGAAGTTGCTGTAAGCTGATGTGGCATTTGAGAGACTTACAGATAAAATTTCTTATTCTCCGCAGCATCTTCACATGGCTATTGCAATTTTCAAAAAACTGCTGACAAAGCTCTTAAAAGCATTTGACACTGAGCTTTTAAAAAAAACCTCATATTGATACCACAAGTTGGAAGAAATGATCAATAAAGTCATTATTCTGGAGTCATTACAGAGTTTTATTCATGCTGTTCAAAGAGCTTTGAGCCACAGGAAAAAAAAAATTGTCTTATAGTGCTGCAAACAGAAAATGTTTCATACTTCTCAAACATTCCTCTCCTTTTTCAAACTTCTGCAAAAAAACTGCAATGTTCTCCTTCATCCATTCACATCATTTGCTTTTTTCCTATTTATTTGAAGTTTGTATAGTCAGCTCATTTAATTTTCAGACGGATAGCAATGTGTGAATACAGGGTGAGGTTAGAGTTCTGCCTATGTACAAGGCACAGTCTGACAGGTGACAGGCCTTGCGACTGGACAACAAATATTGGTTTCATTGTGGGAGAAAAGATAACTAGAATTTACTTTGAACTGAACAGAGGAGACAACTTTAGCGTTATTGGAAGATGTGTTTCTTCTTACTACCTGCTGCTTTCTCTTCTTAGGGCCAATTCTCTATTGAAAAGCACAAAACCAGGCTGAGAGTTACTCAACTACAAAAAAAAAATGCATGTTTTTATTCATTTATTTGTTTAGTTATTAATGTTTGGAGTGACCTTTTAAAATACCAAATTGTCATTGGACCAAACATGTCAAGCATTTACAAAAAAAAATATATTCTTCCTTTCCAAAACCTTTACTTTCTGCAGGTGTTTCTGACTGTGCCGTCACTCTTTTGTTGATTTCAACACACACCAAGACTCACTGTGTGCTGAAAAATTTAATCTCTTTATCTTCATCTAAAAGACACCTGAAGGTTTTTGTCTAAAACTGATATTTCATCCACCTTGACATAACTCCCTATTCCATCAAAAAATATAAAAAAAAACAAACAAGAAAAAAATACCCTTTGGCACTGACGACAGTAAACTAAATCTCTCAAAGCTGTAGCTATTATTGCAAAGAAGAATAGCAAAAATATCTGTCTCAATGTAATACCTGTATGCATTTCCTTTGTTTGCATGGCCTAAATTTCACACGCTTTGATGCTTTTGGAGTTCTCCCTATTCACATAAAAGTTGCACAAATTTATGTCACCTTATACAGATTGAATTTAACATTCCTGACAAAGGTGCCTGTTTTAATTTAGAAATAGGTAAAAGTAATCATTCACCAACATCTGCCGGTTGTCTTGATTGTACAACAGGGCAAACAAATTAAATGACCAAAAATACTTTAATAAAAATGTTTTGAAAATCATGTATAGTTGTATTTAGTACCACGATTCTTTACAGAATTGTCAAGTGAAGGAATACAGCCTTGAATTTAGCAGAAAATAAAATCATTCCAGTCACCAAGGTTCACCTCACATTAAGAACTGCAGTGCAATCAAAAAACTCAGAGCTGACTGGACCAAGGTACATTTCTTTCTTTTCAATGTTCTATTACATTTTCTAATACTTCTGTCTTGTGCTTTTGTTAGAAATAAAGCAGTTTGGAAAACACATTAGTACATTTTAAACCTTGGAAAAAGTGAAGTCAGTAGAGGTATTGACAGATTCATCACAATGTAAGCAATGTAAGTTAGCATTTCCAGTGTCTTCATGGATGTTTCCTCATAAACACAGAATGAATGTATTTATTTTTCCAAAACAGTACTGTGGGCAACATTTTGTTTTGCTTTCACTGAAACAAAAGTTTGGATATTTTCTGACTGTTTGAAGCAATATATTTTGATAACAGGGAGTCAATGTTTCTTTCTTTTTTCTTATACGTATTGTGTTTACAGGTTGTTGTTAAATGAGTTGAATTTGTGTTTCAGAACTTGGTGTGTCTCCAAGGCACTAACCTGCTAGTTACTTACAAGCTGTATCTTAAAATAACAACAAATCATAACTGAGTAAAATGTAAGAAACACATTTTTTACTTGTCAAGAAGAAGCACAAAGGATTACAAAACACTTACTAGGCTTAGGGTCACAGTTATTATGGTTGTTTTATGGGTAAATATTACAACATATCTTGTTCTGTAGGTTAAAGTGTAACTGGGGGTGTGATCAGAGTAAGAAAAATGAGATGGCGAAAAAGACGGAGGCAGCCTAAGTTTGACAGTTGCAGAGAGAAACACGAAGCTCTGCCCCATCGCATCCAGACAAGTCAGATTCACTTGTTCAAATTTTGATTGCATTTTTTTATTCACCTGAACACTCTTCAAACTTTCAGTGAAGTAGTTTTTATTTCTGCTTACAGTTAGGTTCAAAATTCAAAAGAAAGTGACCCTGGGCATCCTTCTAGCCTCAGAGTAAATTCCCCTGACAGACAGCAAACTGTGTGAGTCACGGCTGATGATCCTTTTCAGCTGAGAGAAACCAAGCTCATAGAAGTGTTGAAACCCAGAGCATAAGCCAAAACTGGTTCCAAAAAAGAAAACAGTGTCTGACCCAACTCTCTTGTGTCCAATGACAAGGTTTCTGGAGCACAATCAAAAAGCCTTTCTCTTTTGTCTATTTGTAAATTCTTTTAAAGTCTTTCTTCAGACTTCTTTTAGGTATTCAGAAAATCCAAGTTATGTGGGCAACCTGTCGGTCTCCCACCCAGATAGAAAGAAAGAGACAGAGTGAAAAGTCTTTTTTTTTTTTTAATTATCTGAACAGTAATCTTCCAACTCTTTCTGCATTTTAATAGTGAGGTTTCTTCTTCGTTTGTTTCTGTCTTGTGAGCATAGGCGTAGGAACCAGGAGAGACGGTGGGGACGTGTCCCCCCCAATATTGGAGACAGTCACACTCGTCCCCCCCAATAATTTTACCGCACTTGCCAACACAGCGCTTCCTCCCTCTCCCCCTCTGAACAGCTCAGAGTGATTAGAGGCAGCAGGAGTCAGAAACTCCGTATGAATGCAGTAACACGGCCTGTAGGGAATGTAGCCATGAATATCGCTTGCTTATAATATCTCGCTGTCAGTTAACTTTCACATATATAACGAAATATTTTTGGTTAAACCGTTTTAATTCTGGAATAGTCACATGTTCAAAGATTTTCTGCTAACTTTGTCTAAAAGTTAGCTACTCTAGCCACAGTGTTTTATTTCATCATAATGAGACTGAAACAGCAGCAAAATGAGCCTTTTTGTTATTTAAGGTGAGCAATGGCTACACAACACCTGATCTTACTGACCACTTAACATGTGTATTATATTATATTATATTATATATTAGAATGGCAGCGCTAGAATGATGTTGAAGAAATGTGAAGAGACTGAAGAAGCTCTGGTGAGGTCTTCATTTAGTTTATTGAAATGTGTATTAACCGGTTTTAAGTTTTAAATAAACTAAACTATTTTATTATGAGAAGATCAGGTCAGGGAAGACATAGGAGAGCCAGGTGGAGCTTCAGGATGTGAAGATATAAAAATTTTTTACCATTCTTTCAGGAAAATGGTAAATTACCGTTCTGTCAACGGTAGATTACTGTATTTTCGGAAAAACTGTGATCTACTGGCAGCAACAGACGACAGTACATTACCGTTCTTTCACAGTATCTACACTGTACTTGCATTAACAGTAATCTACTGTCAGGATTAATTAAATTAGCTGCCAGTTGTTCACTGTAAGTTTACAGGATTATTTCTTAGAGTGTAGGCACAGAATAATCAAAATTCCTATTAAGGTGTTAGTACTTATATATATTTTTCCTTTCATGACATGAGCAATTTAGGTTCCCTGATGGAGAAATGTTACCCTTTAGACAGATTTGAACATGCTGAAGTATTATATTTTATCTAATGAGACATGAAGTTTACCAGTTTTACTTGTGGATTATCTGCTGGCGTTAGTGAAGCAACAATCATTATTTAAAGCAAAAAGAAAAGTGGGGAAATAGGCAAGTAGACAAGCCTGCTGTTTCTCATGGAAAAACAATAATTTTTACATCAAATGTTTTAAGAAAAGTGATGCCCAAATTCCACTGTTCTTCCCCCTAAAACAATCTGAAACATGTAATTTCTCTGTCAGCTAAGTGATTGTATCTCATTGGTTTATTGTCTCACAGTTATGCTGCTTCTGCCAAAGTTTCTGTTCTGATTCTATAATGATAAACTCCGGCTATTCTCACCTCCTGTGCATTCACCTCTACCCTGTATGATGGAGCCACCTCACCTCTTCCTAAGTCCACGCTTTGTCAACTCTGCTGTGAAGGTACATGTCCTTCAAACCTCTCATCCTTGACTTCAGTGTAATCTGGCTTGATTCTGCATGTCTGTTAGTATTTTCTTTTTTGAATCTGCTTCATCAGTCATGCATTGTCTGAATTACAAAAAGGACCATCTTGTGTTTTTCGTCAAATCTGTAGAAACATTCAAAAAAAATTTTTTAAATACTTTCACCTCAAAAGCTCTTTTAAAGTGATTTTTAATTAAATATAGATCAGACTTGCAACAAATAAACAGTAAACTCCCATTAATTTAGTGGTTGTTGATTTACACCACCTGATTTAATGTTTTATTTTCTATGTGACCGAAAACACAACCTTGTCAAAAACTGTCTTCTCACTGCAGCCTAAATCTACATATTGCGCCATAAAGTCTGGGTGCTTTTGAGAAAGACAGAGCCTCTCGGTCCTTATGCTTAATGAATGTCACAGCTGTTGTGGTTTCAATTTATGTGCACTTGAACGTAGCTTGAAGTGGACATAAAGGTCAGCCTAATACAATGATCAATCATTGAGGTGTCACAGATATTGTCCTTTGACATAAAATTAAAGCTGTGGGAACAAAGGAAACTGGTCAACGCTGATTTTGCTATTTATTTATATATATATATATACAGTTGATTAATAATAATAATAACTATTTATTTATCCAGACCTGGCCTACAATCTCATTTGTAAGAGGGACCTGGCAAGACAGCAGTGATGTTTACAAGTATCAGCATTGTCATTCACTCCACAACATACATTTGTTTAGCTTAAAAGCATCAAAGCATAAAATAAAAACGATGATAAAAACTGATTGACTGTCAAAAGCAATTGCTCTCTTCTTCACAGCCTTATTACTTTTAGTTCACCAAGTGTCTCTAGTTGAAAGTCATTCCAGGCTCATTCCAGTGAGCAACATTTTTACATACCCAGATTTGTCTTAAATCTGGGAACAAACATAATAGAGAAACGCATGGAAATGAAGTCCATACTGCATATGGGACCTAATTATAAAATTAGTCAGCTCAGAGAAATATAATCCCAGTTAGCTGCAAATGGTGGACACAATTTCCACAACTAATAAGATGAAGAGCACAACGACACACTGAGTTTAGTTTCTTGAGATATTTCTCAGGTGAATTTATAAATAGTTATAGTCCAAAAAAAAAGTGTTGAGGTAATTCTTTGACATGGTCAGTTTTGTCCCCCCTTGAAGGTGCCTCACTGTGGTGGACAATTGTTTGATGAAATGCCGATATGAACTTCTCATCATTCCTCTTTTCTCATGGCAGATCTGCCAGCAGACGTGGAAGTAGACCAAAGACCTTGTGGATGCCTTCCCAGTGACATCCCCTGCACCAAGACCTTCAATTAACTTCAGGGTTTTCCCTCTCACCACCCATTCCACCCTCCCCAAATGTCACACCATGGATACACTGCCTTGGGTGATCTGGCTGACAGCTCTGCTCTTTCTCCCTCACCACAAACCTCATCACGACCCCTGCCTCTGCTCTCTTTAGCCTGAGGTGGAGCGTGGTGGTTCTCTCTATCCCAGTTGCTTTACTGTTTCCAGTTTATTACTCTTTAGCCCTCTCTAACCAGTTCCACAGTTTATAAGTCTCTAATTCGAATCCAACAACATCATGGAGCAAGTGCTTGCTTATCTGCTCTTTGCCAAACTCCACCACAACCATCTAACACACAGGTGTCAAACTCCAGTCCTCAAGGGCCACTGCCCTGCAACTTTTAGATGAACCTCTGCTGCACCACACCTAAATCAAATAATTAGGTCATTAGCAAGGCACTGGAGAACTTACCTACACAAGAAGGAGGTAATTAAGCCATTTCATTCCAGTGTTTTTTTTTTTGGGGGGGGGGGGGTTGTCCTGCATATCTAAAAACTGCAGGACAGCGGCCCTTGAGGACTGGAGTTTGACACCCCTGATTTAACATGCCACACTCCTACAAGAAAATCTGTGGGAGGCTGGAAAACATTTGACACTGAAGTGGAGGTTCAGTCTTTAGCAGTAAAATAACCCTAAACCAACAGCTAGAGCAACAAGAAAACACTTTACATCATCAAACCATGTTTATATGTTTAGTCATCACAGTCAAAATCCAAACTTGAACAAATCTGAGCGAGAATGAGCTTTTCTGTGAGGAGGAAAGGAAAAAAATAATCCAATGCCACCTGTGGAAGTGCATAACACTATAATAATATGAAGAACAATTCCATCAAGCATTGTCTTGGTGGAAAGGCACCAACAATTGAACTTTTTGCATATTCCTTGTACCATTTCCTTCAACTTTTATTGCTATGAACTGTTGGTCTCATACAAAAAGATATGTTGCAATTTGTGGGTGTAACATAACAAAAGATGAAAAAGTTGAAAGGCATTCCAGGTCACTGAGTTTTCCTTTCCCTGACATTAAAATTAAAGTCCAGTCAGAAAGAAAATACATTCGGCTACATTTAGGCCAATAAATGTATTGATAGAGACACTCATCCTTTTTTAATGTATTAATAACTTGCTGGATTTGATTCATTCCAGCTAATTAATGGAAAAGGAATGTGGCTTTAAATTAGATTTGAAATTTATTGTATTTTGAATTTGTCTCTATAGTTAATCAACTAAGAGATCCTCTCTTCTCTCCCTTCCACCTCTTTTGTCCCAGCTCAAAATGTATGAAAAAAAATGGAATGTTTGGTTTCACGTAACCCTGCCTGCACAAAGGTTTCTCCATCTTCTTCAAGCCTTTTCTTCTTTTGCTTAAGTTTTTTCTGTGTGCTTATGAGGTTTTCTCTTTCAGTTTTTCTCCATCGAAGAGTCTCAAAATTTGAGCCAATGGGATACCACACAGAGTGGTGATGTGACTGCTATCTTTTGGCAGCAATCACTGAAACACATTGCAAGTGTAACTGACACAGCAGGGCCCAAAATAGGAGAGCGTAGGCAGCAGATAAGCTGACGAACATCTGCAAAATGTGCAACATTGCCAACATTGTGTTTTACTGTTGCGGTTCTATGGTTGATGAGTTTATTTGCAGTGCAGGCAATGTTGCCGCATACTGTGGAGTGTCAGTGACTTGATACTAGAGAGGAAATGTTCACCTCACAGTGTAACATCAGAAATAACAAAGACATGTTTCTGATACGTATTATTTTGTATTTTTTTTTTGTGTGTATTAGAATTAAAGAAGCATTTTAATCATTATATTATGAAATATGTATGAACTGTTGTTAATGATCTCTGGTAAGAAATTCCCCAACCTTTTTTAGATAGCTGTCTGAGTTGTGCAATTATACAGTTAACTTTCTTCCTCTTCCAGGGCCCTGGACATGCTTAAGATGAAGAGCCTTGAACTCTTATTAGTAAACTGTGGCTGTAATCCCTTCTGGTGTGTTGCTTTGGGAATCCTGTCAGCCAATATGCCAGAAAACTGTTCAGCAGACAGCTACTTAACTGCAGAGGTACATCGCTTCAGCTCTGGCATTAGAATGCATATGCACAATCCCTGGTGAGTGTCTGTAATGAGATGCATCTTCTTGGCTTTGTGTGCAAATAAAGCAATAAGCCTAATAAACCAGCGTTCAGTTGTGCAGTCTCTCATATTGTCAACACCCTGAACAATAAAAATACAAATTCAGAAAATCAACTTTGACCAAATCTGCATCAGCTTTGATATCTGTTGTCATGGCAAAAAGAAAAGTACAGCTTTTGTCGGTTATATTGAGGTTTTTCTCAGGGATCTGAAATCATTTACATAAAATTAAATACGACAATCCAAAACTACGAACGACAGATTCCAACTTCAATTCAATTCACAAATTCTTTCCCCCCCCCCCCCCAACGGGATATTAAATGGAATCATAACTAATTTCATGCCAGTATCTTCAAAGAGTTGTTGTGGAGATGCATTGGTCAGAAAAATCTCACGTAGTGGGCAGTCTTTCAATCAGGTATAGAGTGGGGCAACAAAACAGCCCTGGTCTTTGACTGAGTGACCCATAACTATCAATATGCAGAAAGCTGTCAAATCCTGGCACAGGTATCACACTAATATAATCATGACTTAGTACAATACACCATTTAAATAACACTGGTGTTGATGAATGTACCGTATATGACTCCAGTTCTGCTTTCCATATTTGAAGGGATTTCATACAGTGGGTTTGGCAGACATACCGTCAAACCCACTGTTGGTTTGTATATGATTTTCTTCATAGTATCTGAGCCACTGTCTGTCTGTGCCATCTTTGTGTTAAAGCACCTTTACTGCCAGAGATTCTGTCTTCTTCTGAGTGTGGCTTTGACTGTCTGACTAAGGGTTCATAAGGTAAGGTTGAACTGGCGTGGGCGGATCTTGTTCTGCATTCATGATGCCTGTTTCACCTTATGTCAACTCTAAGATTTGGGGTTATAGCTCAAGTATTATTTAAATTTAATGGATGCTGATCAGCGGTTTCCAGTTATAAAAAATAAACAAAACAAAAATGTTGTCATCAAAACAGCTGCCTGAAACTTAAAAAGCGTAAAATTTCCGGTAGTTGGACTGCATCCAAAGGCAAAGGGAATGCTCATCCAAAAGAGCATTCCCTTGGCCAATAAAAATATTGATCAAAGGTCCACAAAAAGAACAAGTCAGGTAAATGTAACAGAACTCCAATATGCTTAAAATGATTATGATTAAGCTATTAAGAAGTAATGGGTGCACCTCTACCCCATATAAATGTTTTGAATGTCAGAAAGTGTGAAGAGGGTCTGAGTTTGGACAGTTTTATGAGGCAGGATGGAGGGATTTAAAAGAATCCAGCAGTACCAGCAATCAGCACTGCGTGAAAGGCAGAGGCAGCAGGATGATAGAGACCAGCCAAGGGTTATGCTAAATATATTCAGCAGAGTATGTAAAAGGTCATGTATAAAGCAGCACAGCTTGAGTTGCCTGAAAAACACTCACTGTGATGCTAGCATTTAGATTAAGTAATCCACATGTATTGTGTCAATTTTTTAAATGGACACAATCAATCACAATGTGTGTTCACATGCTGTGTGTGTTCTAAACTGAAGCACTGACATACACAGAGTTGTAAAATTTCTCAGTAATCTAGGAAGACATTTCACTTCTGTCTTTGCTGAACATAAAAACAACTCAGTATGTTTACTTTTGTTTTGTGAGTGCCCAGAATTGACCCGTGCCAGATTCTAATAACAGTTTAGATGTTACTGCACTTCCTAATTATGCTACAGGCTAAGCAACACATGCTGTTGATCTTTGTGTATTACGAGAAGAGAGAGCAGGAGGGAAAAAACATCCTTCCGAGTTTTGACCATAACAGATCCATTTTAGATCTGTTTTGATTCCCCGACAAAACATGTCCACCTAATGCCTCAGACACGATACAAGAGAGTCGAATCTTGAGCCTGGTTCGACAGAAAAGCAAAGAGCAAGGAGACAATGAGGCAGAATGCTGTTTAGTGTTAGATGGCCTTGAGCAGCAAGGGAAAAGTGCAATACAGGCAGACTACAGCAATATAGCTGCTCTATGTCAGCTGAAGGTGGACATAGAGCAGGTACTGCACACTGTGTATATCAAGTGTGGTTTGGTCACAGTGAACAAAGTCCTCGCATTCTAGATAAGGGATTCCTGGGCAGATTTAATCAACCCTGGTCCTCAGACACAACTGCCCAGCAATCAGGTGTGCTTTGGTACACCTGATTCAAATGATAGCACTAGCTCCTGCCAGCCAACTAGTGCTGCAGAGGCCTGTTTATCACCCACTTATTCAGGTTAAGTCAAAAAGAAAACATCTTAAACATACACGGCAGTAGCCCCTGAGGACCAGGATTGAGAAAAACTGCTCTTGGACAATGATAAATAAACTGAAATTCTATTCCTTACAACTACTGTGACTCATAATCCTTCTAAAACAAATCCCCAGCCTGTCCTCAGCCTTGATGATGTTGTGTACTCAGCTTGTTTGGTGATACCTGCTCATCGTCAAAATGCTAATTCTAGCATGTTTGACTTGTTTAAGGTGAATTTTTGAAAAGGTTCTGGAACAACAACAAAAAAAACAATTTCAGTGAGAGTTAATCCTCCTTTAGCAGCTCCCTATCTAACTTAGGCTTTTATATTGTAAGCTCTATATATGAAGTTCTTTCTTCAATCATCCTGTTTGGACTCTTGACGACCAAAGTGCTGCAATTTCTGCACACCATTCAAAGACACCGGGCGTTCCTATCCTCAATCTCGCTGAAAGTTGTAGTTTTTATACCTCACAACTTTGCTTAAAACAAACGATGGATTTACTAGCTGATGTGATGAACTTTAAAACTTATATTATGTAGTTTATTCCAATGACTTTGTTAGAAGAACGTTGGTGCTTTTAGCATCTTAAAGTTTTCTCCCCTATCAGGCTAAATCAATGTGGGTAAAATCTGGTGTCATAAAACATAATTTTTAATATTTTAAGAATACTGAGATTGCAGCTTTGCTGCTCTAGTAACCAGGTTAGACCTCAAATAATGTAACAGAGTTGTGTGTGTTGAAGTTGGAATATGAAAAACCAGAGAGAAATACTCCTACGATTAGCAATACTAAATGAGATCAAATTCTTCCATTTGTATTTATTTACACTGTGAAGGAACTTTATGTTTGAGGAGATAAAATAGCTTCATTACCTTCTGAAAAATGACAATAAAATAAAATCATCTTGAAATTAATGTTTGAAATGAAGTTTTCAAAATAGAAAAACTCATTTTGACTGCATTTTTAAGATCAAGACATTTTAATTTGTAAAACATGCACCTCTAGTTTCAGTCACATTTTCAGATAAATATTTCAAAAAAATTTAATTTGTGGAATTGCAGCACTTTTGACTTTCCATTTCCTTCAAACATAGTGGTCTGAATATATTGCAGCATACTGCTGTCTTAAACAGCGCCATCGAGTATCCATATGCAGAAACCAGGCAGGCACATAAAAACCAACAAGTTGTTACTGAAGATTTGAAAATTTAAAACCAGGAGAAAATGTAAAAAGCAAAATAGAAAACATAGATGAACAAAACAGGATGATGGTAACCAACTGAGAGACATTTAAAAGGTGATTGGAGAGTTGATTACTTAACAAGGAGCAGGTGGTTGGTTGCTAACAAGTTTCAGCTGTGAAGAAAGCCAAGTATTTTAAGTTATACTGAGAAAATGTGTGTATTCCTGGGATCTTCAACTCCAGTCCTTGAGGACCAGAGTCCTGCAACTTTTAGAACTGGCTCTGCTTTGACACACCTGAGCCAAATAATGAGGTCATTAGCAGCACTCTGGAAAATTGACTGCATTTTGAATAGGTCATTCAGCCATTTGATTCAGTTGTGTCGCACCTAAACCAGTTCAGATCCGTATTTTGACGTTTTTCCATGAATTTATAACTGGTGACATTTTTTAAAAATAAAAAAACGACAACAAAAGGGTAGAGTAGCCATATATAATTGGTAAAATGACAGATAGTGGTGATGGGGGGGCAGGCACCAAATAAAATCTCACCTAGGATGCCAACAGGGTAAGGGTCAGCACTGCTCTATGTAGAGCAATGTCTTTGTTTATGGATAGTGTGCACATCTCCACTCATAGGCAGAGATTGTAAAATATGCAGTCTGAATCTGAACCTCCTGCTCTGGGTCAGGCACCTCATAATTTTGATATAAAGGACCAGAATCTCCTCTCAGTTACCACGACTGTCACCTGAGCAACTGATGTCTATACCTTTAGTTTGCTCTGCTGGTCCAGTGTCAAAAACTGGATGTATATATCTTTGCCCTCTACTATGATAGAGCTACTAAACTCAGCAGTTTATGTCTGCTATGTTGCATATCTAATTGACGCTCAGAGAGAGAAGAGAAGATTCATGAGTTAAAGTAAGGAAGGAGTCTGGTGAACCTTAATGATTGTGCTTTTTCTTACTACTGTATATTTGTATCCCAGCATGCAGGTATTTGGTACCAAGTTTCTCGAACACTACTCCAAATAGAGCAGTTATAAAAAAAAAAAAAAAGAGTGTTTTTCTGTCACTCAAAATTAGTCTCAGATTCGTTTCTTTTTTTTTTTTTCTTCAATAAATTCATAAATCTCACCTTTTTCTTATCAGGCATGGCTTGTTGAAAATACTTCCTCAAGGAAATTGATTTAAACCGATCTTCAATCTCCTCTGTAAGTCTTGGAATAGCTGACATCGGACGAATTATCACAGGTTTTGTCTAGACAAAAAGAACAACAATCTGTTATGGGCAGAGTTTTAATATACCAACATTTACAAGATAAAAGATTTTGTACCTTTTCGACATCTGTTAGTTTCCTCTGTTTATTGGCAGATGGATGCAGGCTGCATAACGATGCCTTAATAAAAAGAAAGCATTGAATTACAGAAGATTGCCTGCAGTATAAGAAAATATATGTACAGCTAGTTGTTTACTTCATTTTTGGTGTGTGCATTTATAGAACACAAACTAAGTACTGTATAAAAAACACTATGCATTAATTGTGTAAACATGAAAAACAACTTAATAGCACTGCATCGTTGTGTATTTAAGAGATATTTACATAAAACACAAAAGCTATTTTCTATAATTTTCCCTGTATGCCAGTTTTGATGAAATATATATGAAATATAACAATGTCAAACGGATTTTGAATGAAACTTTCAGCAGACACTCCAGTTATCTGTTTTACTAAAATATGTTTAATGAAATACGCATGAATTCCCAAACAGTGTTTTTGTGGGAGCAAATCTATATTTATTGGCCAAATATACTTGAATCTTAGAAAGTAAAATGTAGTGGAATCATAATAAAACCCTATAGCTTAAATGCTTTTGTTTGAAATGTCAAAAAAATAACAATCACAGTTTATTTAATAAATAAAAATTTAATTCCGGGGACTTTTTGAGGGCCAAAATCAGCTTGATGAATATTTTCTTACTAGTTTCTGTGTTCATACTCAGCCAAAATAAATGATCCCTCATTGGTATTCTCACCTCACTCAATTGGAAACCTTTTTGCATTTGAACAGTTCTTTTAAATTTATTGTGTCAAGGTAAAGATTTTGGTTTTAACTACCAGCTCTGACCTTTAGAAGAGAGCTTCTTTTCCGTGTAGGTAACATTCATATTTTTCATGTTGTTACAAATGAGCTTTCTATTATAAATTATATTCTATTGATGACAAAAGTCTGACTTAATAGTCCTAAATTCAGTGACAAAACTAACTAGAGACTGGTAATGTATAAAATAAATAAATAATAAAATACAAGCAGCAGCAAGATGTTGCAGAGGTTCTGTTGGGAGTAACACCTTGGAATAAATGAAAAGAAATACAGTCAACTACTCACGTATTTGGTTTCACGGCCCAAGGATTTAGAAAATGAAGGCTTCTGCTGAAAATGAAAAAGTAATCATGAAAAAAACATCTAGTGTGAAAATGAGACATGTTCCACCTAACAATAAGTAAACTCATTTTCAGAAATGTAATCAATAAAATAAAAAAAAAGGATCTTTTGGATTTTAAGTGTACATATATAGCTTTTTTTTTTTTTTTTTTGTCATCAGCCATGATTTATGTCTGAATATTTTTGACCCAGTTAAGTCTGGACAACCATCTGCCTACAATCCACAGCACACTGACAAAAATTGTTTGACACTTTGATCTGATCTTGTTTTTTTCTGAAAACTACATGAGGCTGTCTCCTTTGATCAAAAATCTATGTGTTTTTTCCTCATACATACCAACTTTATAGAGTCAAAATTCTCTTTAATCCCTCTTATAGTTAATGTCTCGGCATGAATGAGAATATCTTCTTTACAAAAGTCCAGAGCAGTTTTGAAGGAAATGTTTGCATCTGTGGTATTTCCCCATTTTAATTCAAACTCTGACTGAACGTGAAAGCTGATTATCTCTACTCTCTGTATCCTATTTAGTAAACATGCTGCATCCAAGCATATAAATTAAAAAAATAAGTGGAAACAAAAATAACTTGCCTATAATCATTTAAAGGATTTTGAAGCAAAGCCCTTTCAATGATTTGGGAAGATTGTGAAGACATGGACTCTGGCTGGAGTCAGTGCTTCATGAGCCAACAGGGCCCCGTTTAAGAAAGCAGAGTTAACAAGCCCTGATTATAGGGCAGATACTCTGAAAGCATAGGTGATGTAATGAGGACATGTAGTACACCTGATGCGTTCCTTGAGTTGAGGGGACTGGACTGTTTCTTAGCGGTCCAAAGGTGATTCAGACTTATGTTTTCACAGATAGTGATTATTTAGGAATCAGGTAATTGATGCTGTTTAACTCTGTTTTATTAAGTCCAAAATCATTCTCAGCTGTACAGAAACACACAGAAATTTCTGATTGAATACCCTAGCACTGAACCCAAAAGTACATAATTGAAATACTGTTCAGAGAAAGACGACAGATAGCAGAGTCAACAATGTAGAAATAGCAGAGTCAACAATGCAGATGCAGTGAAGGTAGCTACTGAAGCAACTTGAGTTTCATGATCATCATAGCCACAAGCTAGCTGCCTTCATATTATGGTGTATTAATGCACTAGCTCGTGCCAAAGGAGACCTGATCAAGTACTGTAAATATACATATATATATATATATGTACAAAACCAGGTATAGTCAATATTTTCATGCATTTAGCATCTTTGCTTTAGGCCTTATATTATGTGAATTATGTGGCATAATTTTAAAAAGAACAATCTGTGTTTTTGAAAGATGCTAAACTATCCATTTTCTAGAGATGAGTGTCATTAGTTCATTTTTTGTGAATGAGGTAGAAATTTAATGCCAACAGCCACAACATGTTCCTATTTGTGCTTTGTTTGTAAATTATTTCTGGTTTCAAGTAAAACAAAAGCAAAAGTTGTGGTAATTTTCTCATATACCTCCAACAAATTGACTCGCAGTCAAACGTGTATTATGACACAGAATCAACAGCACAATGTTACAAATTACCTGAAAATGCTCCTCGGTAGTCGAAGACTTGGAGGTTTTCTGGCACTGGGATGTTTTGCAATTACAAGATGTATAAATTATCCCATTAATTCACTTTCAATATTGTGATTCACATTTTGCTGTTGCATAATTTGGTTTTAATTTCAGCAATCAATGACAGAACTCACTGGTTGCCTGGAATTTGCCAATATCTCATCAATAACTGCGTAAAGGTCCTCTGACTTTTGACGGAGCTCAGCAGGAGAGCACATCTGCAGACAGAACAGGATTATTAAGACGTTTGCATGAAGTCTGACACATGAATACAATGAGAAGCCTTGTCCCCTTTTACTTCTTCATGGGTGTCTGTAGGAGTTCTGTCCATGGAGTTACAGTCGATCATTTTTCTTTCCACCTCTTCATCTATTGCCTATGAAAACAAAGAAAGAGAAAAAGGGCCAAGTTTCAACCAAAGAGAACAAAATTATTGTTTGTATAGAATCCAAGGTAGTGGAAATACATCACTGTGACCATATTCAGTCTCTACAAGACTGGCTTGACTTTGAAAATATATTACTCCTGAAAACCTTATTATTTATCTTTTTTTTTTCAGAAAGAAAATGTGTTTATAGACTGTTATCTTTCAATACTAGATGTTATGAATGATAGCAGCATGGGTCTATTTGAAGTGACCATGTCTATTGTATGGTGTTTTCAGCCCAACAAGAAGGTGAATATGTGAAGAATGAGAATGGACACATTCTCCATATATTCTCGATAAAGTCCATTCAGCTACATGGACTGTAGCTGAAATCACCAGCTGACAGATTAGTTATTAATTCCTGATAGGTTGCACCATAACTTAATAATTTTGGGGGAAAAAAATACAAACTTTAATTGCTTTTAGGACTTAACAGTTCTTCATGCCCACGTCAAACATCTTGTTGCATAACATTATAAAAATGATTAAATGCTGTCTTTTGTCAAAATGGAGTTGTACAAAGTTTGAAATGCAGAACTAACAAATGTGGCAAGGCTGATTTTGTATTGAGTATGTTTTTTTATGCTGGATTTTTTTGTTAGACTATTTGTAAGCACTGAAATTAAAAATATGTTTTTATTTTTATTTTTATTATGCTACTGAACTAAAGCCTATGTATTTTCACAGATCCTTTACAGTGTTGTTTACATTTGCTGTACTCTGAATTTTAGGTTCATTAGATGAAGAGTAAAACATCTATTAGTTTTTTCTAAATAGTCCAAGAACCACCAAACCTGTACAAGTTCAGTAGACTGAAATTGAAATTCAAAAGCAAGCATTTATTACACATGACTGGAAAACAGTCAAGAGTTTATTGACCATTATTAAATAAGAATTTGAAAGATCAGTGTCTGTGAAGAATAATGCAGATTGTAGAAAAACAAAACCTAAGCAAGCAAACAAAAATATTGAATTTTTTTTTTACCCAAACCACTCATAGCACACTGAGCCAGAAACGGACAGGGACCATCGGTTTCTAAAGATTTTGTTTTTTATAGATTCTTGCGATTCTTTTCTTTCAGAAACGATGCTAGAGGAAAGTTTGAAAGGTGAAATAAGTCAAGGAAAACAACTGCATGCAATTCAAAGTTTCTATAATGCTGGGGAGTCATACTGTTCCTTTGTGTTGCTTTTCTGAGATAATTACATAGAAAACATGACTTACCAAAAAAGTCTCGATGAGGTAAAAAAGGCAGGACAATTTTCCTGCCTTTTTTAGGCAGGAAGCAGCAGAAGAAAGGTAAAATCTGTGTTTTCTACAAGAAATCTTGCAAAGTGCCTAAAATCGATGTATTGGGAAAATCTTCCTGCAGCTAAGAAGCATTTAGCTGCAGGGAGATTTCCAGTGACTAAAATAAATGTATTTTCTCATACAAGGAGTGTTAAAAAAAAAGAAAAAAAAACATGCTACAGAATTTCTTCAAGAAACATTTCATTGTTTTTTGTTTCATTTTGTTTTTTTCATGTCACAACTCAAAAACCTTGGAGATTTTATTCAAACTTTCATTTGCCCTTTTACAGATATTAACATGTAAATTATTCTTACCAACACTTTGCAAATTTGTTGGGGATTACAAACATCTTCTGGATGTTTAACAGGATAACAGGATGAATTAGAGGGATTAGAGTTAAATATGTGAACTCACTTGCTGATCCAAGAGAATCGTGTTTGTTGGTATTGCAGCCAGGGATTTGTAGCTTGACTTAATCTTGTGTGATTGCTATTTAGGGGGAGGGAGAGAAAAAAAGCAATGAATACAAATTAATTGTGAGTCAGATTTCTGTCATTTTATGAAAGAATATCCTTGTAAAATGTCTGGAGATGCACCTCATAGAGCAT
The DNA here is from genome assembly GCA_903067095.1 of Girardinus metallicus. NCBI lineage: Eukaryota > Metazoa > Chordata > Actinopteri > Cyprinodontiformes > Poeciliidae > Girardinus > Girardinus metallicus. The sequence continues at coordinate 46,612 of CAEGAE010013363.1, read as the reverse complement.
TTCAGCTTTGTAACTCACCAAAGACAACACTACATAAAAATGTCACAAATTAGTAAAAATTAGAAGCAGTCAAGAAAATAAATATTCATACCCCTCAGAGCTTGATAAATGATGATAATAGGAAACATGTGGAAGATGTTGCTCTAGTCAGATAAGACCAAAATAAAAAATTTTGGCCCATGTGTGGAAGAAAACTAACATCAACCTTGACAAACTCTGTGTCTGGTGACAAACAGTGGCAGTATTATGATATAGGGAGGCTTTTCCATGCCATGAACAGTGTAGTGGTTCAAAGTTGAAGGGAAAAAGGATATACATTAAAATACAGCCAGAGGTACAATGGATTAAGTAAGTGTGTATTAGAATAATCCTGTCACAGTCCACACCCAAATCAATTTGACTAATTGGGACTATTTCTGTTAATTGCTGCAAAAAGCAGATTTTACAAATTATTGGTTCAGGGAAGATGAATTGTGCATACAAGCTCTTTCAGATTTTAATTTGTTAACAAAAAGAAGAAAATTAGAAGAAAATATGTTGATTTTCTTTTGTTGTAATGTGAGAAATGGTAAAAAAAAAAATAATAATAATAATAATAATAATAATAATAATAATTAAGGACTTTAAATCCTTTGCATGGCTCTGTGTGTTAGGCATTTTGTCCACCGCCCAAAAACAGACATTACTAGACATGCTGCATTATTGGAGTTCATAAATCCAAAGTCTTGACACCAAACAGCTTTTCCAGATGTGTGGTCATGAGCACTGATGTGGAAACCTCTGCAGACTGATAATTCATAGCAGCAGCAATGGCTCATGTGACAAACACATATATCTAAATACAGAGAACGAAACTTGACATCCTAACAGCAGACAACAGCTCATTTTAATCACACAGCATAAGAGAACAGTGTGTGCCAGGAAAAGAAAACAACACCATTAGTGCATCAAAGTCATGCTTGTGATAGACAAGGACGCTACCTTTCTTTTTTTACCCTCCCTGTCACTGCAGTCTGATATTCCACTCCCTGGCCTGGGGGACGGGGTGGAGCAGAAGGACAAGGAAGGAGAAGAGGTGAGGTCTCTGATTGGTGGAGCAGGAGAGGGTGTAGGCGTGGGCGTACTTGTGGGCGATGACCATCCGGGAAAAGCTATGGTTGTGTAGCAAAACGGAGACAGACTGCGGGGCTTTGGAAAAGTCTGAGAAGGTGTGAGTCCTCTGGAAACATGGCCGCTCCCTTCTGACTCAAGTCCTCCAATCTTTGTTGTTTGTTGTAAATGAGGCAGAGAGGAACGTGTGTTCAAAGGTGTGACGTGTGGCAGAGAGGGCTGCAGATGTGGAGGGGAGACGGGCGGCGATCTGAGCTGCTGAGAGAGCATTTGGAGCCTCCAGAGAGAGGAGTTTGGTTGGCAAGTCGATTTCCGCGGCGCAGAGGTCTCTGGCTCCTTAATAGATGAAGAGGTTGGGGATAGGAGTTTTCTGGAGTTATTATTAATAACTTGGTGCTTGAGGAGCATGGTGGGCCTCTGCTCATGCCGCTTTGAAATAAAATTCTTTGTTGTAGCCGCCGTGGCTGGTTGTTCATGCTGTGTCACAGAAATTGATTTCAAATTTGGAAACAGAGGTGGGGTGGTTTTGGGGAGATTGTTGGTCTTCCCCAGTAGAGGTGACTTTACCTGAGCTTTTCTAAGTTCGCCGCTCGTCACCTGAGTTTGAAGACATTTCACATGATGTTTACTTGACTCCGCCGTCAAAGGAGCACTGACAAAGCCGCTGGGTTCTCTGCAAACGGGGTTTTGACTGTCTACAGAGGTGGACGAGGAAAACTGAGATGAAAACTCCAGAGGAATAGAAGCCACACTGCAGGCGGCTGAGCATGCATTGCACACAGACAGAGTCACAGGGTTAACAGGCCAGCAGGGGGTGTAAGGCCTCTGCAGTGTGGCAGACAGCACAGGAAGGCGACCTTTTCTGAGGATGGCAGTGAGGAGGGACAGCCGGGTGAGAGGGGGGCGATGCCGGGAAGTGGGGGTCTGCAGACACGTGGAGGAGGACAGGCTGTCACAGGAAGAGAAACAGGTTTGAGGAGTGTGAATCAGGCTAGAGCCAGGCGCGAGAGAGTGCTTCCTGATCTGAACCACAGCAGGGGAGAAGACTCCAGAGCGGATAGATGAGCACTGAGAAACAGTTCTGCTAAAAGAAATGGGAGAAGCCACAGAGGAAGGTTGCATGGCATACCAACTCCGCTCTTTATCCAAGCCCTCTGACAGGATGGACTCTCTGGAGGAAGACGGGGTGGGGAAGAGATCTGTAAAGTTTGCTGGGCTCATGCTGTCTTCTGGCACAGACACTCTGTTTGCAAAGTCGCCCAAGCTATGTTCAGAATGTCCAGAGATATTGTGGCGCTGCAGCCAGGGACTGCCTCTGCATTTGTCAATAACTGTTTCCATAGAGACAGTCGCTATGGCCTCATGGTCGGGTATATTTTCAGATGGGGTGCCAACCGAAGAAGGCGCCTTGGTTCGAGAGAGGCTCTTAAGATCTGGCAAAGGACTAAACTGGAAAAAAGAAATATTACATTTGTATTAATTTTTACATTTTATTTCTAATTTTGTTTAAAATTAATACAAGACAAGTGAGCAAAGCTACTGGACATGCAGCATAATTTTTTTTACATCTGTCAGTTACAGAGCATGTACATCTGAAAGATCATCTTAAATTCATTGTAATCTGTTAATCCTCTTCCTATTACATTTTTAAACAAAATAGGTTCAAATTAAATGAATTAGAAACTACATATTCATGCCAGGCAATATCAGTATTTCTTCTTTATGTGTAAATTTAATAAAATTATCATGCAGAATATTTTATTTCTGACTTACTCGTGGTTTTGCCTCCAGCTGAACTGTGTTTCGTTCTCCTCCCTCCAAGACATCCTTGATAAAGACAATCTCCGCTTTGTAAATGTCTTCCTCTGACATGGTCTCTCTGGCTGTCCTCTCCTGGGACACAGCTATGCTCTGACCGGGGAGAAAGCGAAAACATTTATGTGGAGGAGAACTTGTGAAACCTGAGAGGAGCTGTGGTGAACTTCATAGATCCTGGCTCAGCTTCAGCTTCATGGTTTCACCACAACACTTGCCTCAGATAATTCACATGCCCTTCTGGCATTAATGTAGCAACTCCTTCCATCTGGAGAAGATGCTGATTTGTTTGTTGTTTGAGGTGTATTTGTTTTCCTATTTGTTTGAGTTCAAGTTTATTTTATGAACAGTAAAATGTATTAAAAGTTATATGCATTGACATTCAGTTTAGTGTCGCAGATTTATAGGATTTACATTTTGATGTTTTAATAGCAAGTAAACAAGCTTCAAGCCTCGTGAAAGCCTATGTGTAGAGTACATAAGCATGAACATATTTTAATGACTTTCCTCCAGGTCCCTTTAAAATATCATTTAATTAAGTCCCAGATCTTCAAAATAAGACTGTTTTAATAACGTCAAAGAGAAGTCTTGATTTAATAAAAACAGCTTCCGATCTAAATCTACTAGTGCTATTGACAATTTTGGGCTTCATTTTAAAAACGTCTGAAGTTTCAACCGTTTCTTTTATATCTTTGAAGGGTCAAATACTGATGAATGTATTAAGCACTCAAGCTGAACCTGTCTTTTAATGAAACTGATGACTAAAGAAAAAACTAAGTCGTGACATAATCATTGTCCAGCCTAATACTCCATGCCTACATAAGATTTTGTCAAATTGTAATGTTTTACTTCTACTGTATGTCTACTTCTGTAGCTTAAAATAAAATATATTCTCAGAATTGTATGAATACATTCATAAATCAAGCAAAGGCAAAAATCTGCAGAAAACATAATTCTAAAATTAAGAAAAAGTTGGCATCTCTTTCGTTGGGAAGGTTGTTTGCCCACATCTAGGGAGCTCAAAAGAGCAATAACTTCTAGTGTGCAAAATTATTGCCAAGAACTTTATGGTGATGATCATCCTAAAAATACACATCAGTCGATTGGCAGCTGTCAGTCATCTGAACTCATTTAAAATTTAGTTTGGAGCTCCCTTGCTTCTCTTTAAACAACCAACAGTCAGAGAAATGAAAGGCTTCCAGATGAGAGCTTCCTGGAAGACTGACAATTTATTTTATTTTATTTTTCTTTTCATATTAAGCAAGATGGAGCCTGAATGGAGAAAAGTTAATTACGTTAGTTTAATTATTTCTCATGTAATTTGATGCCTGATGGTTTTACGCTTTTTATATATGTAACGAGTTGAAAACATAAAAAGTTTTGAAAATGTTATATAGTAACAGAAATATTCTGATATCTACAATTCTGTCCCTCGACAATGAGAACTCATTTAACCAGTTCAGCTCGACTCTGCAGAGCCTTAAGGAGGCAAGCTTAACATTGCTTTAGACAACAAATGAAAGAACCAAACAAATGTATGTGGAAATGTCAAAGTTTGCACAGATATATGAATATATCACCCTTATGACTATTTATCAGCAAAAGAAAAAAAATATTTGGAGCTTAAAGCTGCAGTGTGTAACTTTTCTAAAAACTAGTTTTCTATTTGTTGAAACCATCACTACGTCTTGACTGTATGGTATGAGACAGATAACCTAAAAAAAAAATCAAGCTCTTCTCTATTCTCCCAATATTGTCTAAAAACAACCACTTGAAAGCAGGAGGCAGGTCTTACTTGTCTCTGATTGGTTGCTTTTGGTTGGGAGCCGCTCATTTCTTCAACAGGGAGTAGGTGGAGGAGATTGATCTGTTCACAGATTATCTGTCTCAGATTATACTGTCATGACAGGGTGACGGTTCAACAGATATGTAAAGACTTTATAAAAGCTATATAGCGAAGCTTTATGGTTCTGGTTTTTCATTAGTAATTGCTGGAATCTTCCATTCTTTTGTCTATTACTCTGAGAATGCTCCATATCATGTCTACTTTGTCTCAGCTCTAGCAATTTTATGAAAGCTTTATAAGGCTTTCATAAAATTAAAGCCTTATAAAGCTTTAATTTAATTGTTCAGGACAAATCCTGAACTTTGAATAAGTAATAAGAATACTATTTAAAAAGGTGTTGTTACCACCTGATGTGTTTCCCTATTTCCAAATCCAAGTCAATTTGAAATATCTGGGCTGTGAATTCAAAGATATCTTCCTTTGTGCTTTCACCTCAAGTAATTTCAAGTGCTGAAGGCAATTTGGGATTCACAAAGAACCAAGGACAAAGAGAAAGAACACAGCCTAATTTAAAGTGGCACTGTAATTGGACGCAGAATTTGTACACTTGTGTTAAAAAGCTCTTGTCAGAGACATGAACGCAAATTGATGATCCGAACTTGAGAGTCCTCTTTCTAAGCTTTTTTTTTTTTTTTTTACGGCAGCCGGAGGTTTGAGAAACCTCCAGCAGCTGTAACTTTCGGGAGTGAGAAAATATCAAAGAGATAAAGTGATTTGCAGCCAAATATCCAAATGTAACCTTTCTCGTATATCTTTAAGATTTTTGATGACATTTTCCTTATCTCTTTGGTTTTCAGGATTCAAATAATCACTTTTGGCAGCTATTTCTAGAGTATCCTGTGACTTATTGTGCCTGGGTGTGAACTCTGTGTCATGCATCGTGTTTGATTCTCTGAGTTGGAGGCATCACTCTCTTGAGGGCCATACACAGAAGCTTCTATTGCTCCGGTCAGGGAAATAAAAACATCAAGGCAGAACCACAAACTTTACTCTTCTGGGGCATGCCTCTGTGAATCTGTGATCTGTATAATATTACTTTGAAGAAATCTGCCTTTCTTCACTCTCAACTTTTCTATAGGTGTTGGAGTCCGCACTTCCACAACTGTACAGCATTTCTTTCACATGAAAACTTTGAGCTAATTATTCATGGAGGTTCTTATGGAGGTTTACTTTACATTTTTACTGACATTGTAACTTTTGTTGACGTTTCTGTATTTTCATTTCTAAATATACTTATCTTTGGGTTGATAGAGTCCTACTCTGCATCTCAGTTTGTATGACACCTCTTTCTACAAGGTTCTGATATTCTTTCTGATCTTCTTTGATATGATATACTTCATAAATGTCAGTCAAATTACCAAGCTGAAGTGTTAGTAAACAAATATAAACACAGTATGCCCTGATCTAATCTGACCCAGATAGAAGAACAAAAATCATCCCTGTCAAAAAAGATCCCATGCATCCTCTGCGTGATGTAGTGATGTGTGCTCATAATGAATACAAACCACATCTTTTGTACTTTATTTGCGGCAAATTTAGACTTTACAGCAAGTCAATTCGTTGTAGAGATTATCTGTTGATTTTTGTGTTTGTTTTTTGACTAACTTGTTAAATATTGGACAGCAAAAGCTTTAAAGTGCCTGTTTTGGAATCTACTACATTTAGAAAATGATTTTTTGATTACTGAATTAGTTGACAATTATTTCAATCAATAATTAATCTGATTAAGTGTTTCAGTCCTACATTCAGTACAGATAATACAAAATAACTTTATTGTATATTTTTACTTTGAGAATAAGTTTTGATGAAAAAGTGATGGCCTAAAAGTGACATAATAAAAAGTGTTACTTTGCATAAAATGCAGATTTTTTAATATGATGAACAGATTTGTTTCTCTGAATTTGTGTATTTCTGACTAAAATACATTATTTTATGCCTCCTTTTTTAAGTTTCTTACATGTTGGATTCATGTTAATATGTATTTAATACAAGACTTAAATGCAATTAATCAGAAATATCATGGTCCCCTGCAGTAAACTCATAAACTTTGCCTGCCAAAGACAATGATCTGAATATTTCATACTGTGGTTTCCACTTCCTTATTTTATCTGTTCATTCCTGCCAAATTAAGATTATCCTGTCATGAAATAACAGAATAATGCTGGAAAATAGTCCATGTGTTTGTCACTTTAAGGTTGGACTATTGTGGGTCCTGGATAAATCTGCAAAATGCCTTCAGTTGATCCAAAAAGCTGCAGGAAGAGCCATGGCACTCCTCTCCTGTAGAACCAGCTCCAGTTGAGACAGACGGGCACCCTGTCTACTTTTAGCTTAAAACCATTTTGATAAAACTTATAATTAGAGGGGCTCGGGTTATCCCGAGCTTTCTCTGTAGTTACCACTGTGAGTTCAAATTGCTTGAGGACATCCCGACCACTTTCCTACTTTCTCCTATTATTCAATTTTTGTATTACCTGCCGTTATTGATGCTCTAAACTTTGCAGTTTAGCTTAGTTTAGTATAAATTACTTTCTTGTGATAGCAGACCACTTGTAAAGTGAAAACCAGGATCCAAACATGTGAGAGTTATGGCAACTGCTTATTCAGATGCACAAATCATTAAGACAAAAGTTTTTCTTAAAAAGACTGTCTGTTTTATATGTTGGAACTCTTTCTCACTGTGACTTCCCAAAGGCCTGCCAATCCTTGGGATAATAACCTTGGAGGAAATTCAGAAATTAATGGTGTCACCTTTGAAGTCTAGATGCTGGCAGCCAGTAAGCTGACGTCAAGCTTCCAGCACCGTAGTGCTGTTACGACAGTGATGCTGGATAAACATCTTTTAGCACTTTAAGCCCTCCAGCAAGCTGCACCACAGGGGGTCAACAAGAGCCCCCTGGAAAGGTTACTTTTAATATCACAGTGCACTTTCATGTACCTGTACATTTTGTTATGCTGTGATTCAGAAAAAATAGCTTTGAAAAGAAGATATTTCTTTTGATAATTGGTTAAATTGTGTAAAAATGCTATATTTAGACTTTGATGTTCACTTTTATGGTAGAACAGCATCTTATTGGATTTCTATGGTCGCTTTAGAAAAGTATTTGATGTTGACCTCACATAGATAAGGATGCAATTTCTGCAGTGTTTGAACCAGAATCTCACATTCTATTGGAAATGATGCAACAGAGATGTAATTTAAAGGCAGTTAGCTTGTACACCAAACAAGCTAACTGCATTAGCTTGTTACCTCATTTTAATTTCACACAAATGTTCTTAAGAGGAATCCCCAATACGACGTCGACTCACTCATTGCAGCTGTAACAGAGCCCACATTTTTAGGAAATTCTCCTGGAGGTTTTGGAGTGTGCTTATCGAACATTTTGACTTTTCTTCCAAATGTGCATTTTGAGGCCAGAAAGGCTTAAATTCTGCCACTCACACATGAAAACCTGTTCCATCAAAATGGAACTCATCCAAAGACCATATGAAGATAAGTAGCTACCAGGACTTGTTAATCTCTACTTGCCAAATGTGCCCCTGCATCCATTCACTCCTTTCTGGGAGTTTTTTGAGCCTATGACTTTATGGCTCAGTTGTTTTTTCCCAGAAGCTGCTAATTTCTTATTATCTAGTGGAATATTTAGATTTTTTTATTTTTTTTTAATGACTGGACTTATTGCACAGGTTGCATCCTGTCTCATCACTACCCTGAAATTCAATGGACTCCTCACTGTGATCTATTCTTTCACAAATGTCTGTATATACTTAGATGCTGTTTTTATTTTATTTTTTTCACTGACTGGAAATCCCAAATACACTAATTTGGAGGTGAGTGAAGATCTTTGGGAATTGTACGTGTTCATATTTTTACAATCATTTTTCCATCGAAAGGATGTTGTAGAAATGTAACTAAACCTCACCAGCTGCTGCTACAACTGAATTTATTTTGCCTGCTCGTTCCCAAAGATGAGGTACAAAAATACGATAGGTACAGTAAAAGTGAGATTGATTGTACCCCTGTGGTGAACAAATTTAATCTTCAGTTCCCTGACATGATAAATCACTTCAGATGAAAATCTTTTCACACAATTGACAGTTTCTTAAATAGATTTTCTCCTTCATTAACCTGTTTGAGTGTGAGGATTTTTTTGTTCAATTTGAAGAAGTTCGATTTTAGAGAAACAATCTATTTTTTATAAACTATTTTTTGAAAAGCAAAATTCCAATGAATATTTCACCTTGGAAGCAAGTCATTGTACCACCGTTACATCAGTGTGTTCATACACCAGCCTCGCAAAGACAGATCATCAACCTTTGTTTTAACCTTCAGATTAGAAATGTCTTTTATGAGTTTCCTGGAAGATGATAGCACTGTTGGTGTTGTGAGCCTTACAGATTAAATTAATTAGCATTTAGTTGAGATTTATAATGAAGCAGTAAAAATCTTACTGAATAGTATCTGGCCATCAAACGTCCTGTTTGATGAAGAATTGGTAAGGACTGTAATCTAGAATGAACAACTTTCTTTAAGGTTTGGATTATGTTAAAGTAGCTTTTAATCTGTCATCAGACAATTTGAAGATGGACATTTGATATCTTTCACAATGGGTTCGAAAGTGATTTTAGCTATCTGGGACACAGATAAGTTACACACTTTTAGGCCAACTTAAATCCTATAGGCTTTGGCTTTTTAACAAATCTTGCTAGATGATGTTTTTGTAAAGAATTTTATAAACCTCAGTCAAAGTCAGAAATGATGATTACTTACAAATGTCTAAGAGAAGTTGTATACATGTTCTTTCAAATGTTTCCACATATGAACCCTTAAAAATATGAAAATCTGTTTTGTTCACAAAGCAGGCAAATGCCAACCATATCCAACTTTGAAAAGCTCAATTCCGATCTTCTCGCCCTCCTAAAACTATGAGGAGGGCGAGTACTAATTCAGATGCATATTAAGTTGTTTTAAAACATCTGAACAGTCATGTTGCATTTTATCTGATTTTTACATCATTGATTTGAGACATGCATTATTATGAAATTACGAAAAACAATTGCCAGTGAAGCGCCACAAAAGGCCATTGCTATTAGTTATGTTTTCTTTTTGTCTTATGATCTTGTGACATTACTTTCAGCTCCATTGCTGAGTAACTTTGAAATTTATCCTTAGACCGTGGCATCCATTATTATATCTGTAAAATGTGCATTGGAGTGTGATGTCTACGTTCTTCAGATCCTAAGCCATCCATACAGAGTTGCGTTCGCATAATTTAGTACGACCAAGCAAAAATAAATAAATCAGATTTCAGTAAATATAGGAATTAAGCGTCAAGACATGCTGGGTGAACATAGCCTTAGTTTGTTAATTAAACTCTTTAAACTCTGAACTGTGACATCACAGGTTGTAAAATCACTGCTGCGGCTTTACCTTATCCGATATTCCTTTCTGAGCAGAAAACTTCTCATCACTGGCAAGGATGTTTTTAATTGGTAGCTTCTGCACCACAGGCACAAAGGTAAAAGCTGCAGGCTTAGCGGGCATCCTTAAATGCACCTGAAAATGTAATTGGAGAGAAAAAAATAAAATAAATATATTTTAATGTAACGTACACTTGGAAAGGCCCTCTTTCTAAGGTCACTGAAATACACACAATCATAAAATCTACTTGCGGTTCATGCTGAGTGTAATACAATGAAAATTGCTGCTATAAAAAGTGGCAGGACCCGTTGAGTTTGAAAGTTGTTCTCTCGGTTACGTCTCTCCTTTATAGGGTGATATTCCTCACCACATGTGACATATCATTACTCAGATACACACACACACACACACACTCAGAGGGAGGCGAGATAATTAAAGAGTGTAGTTCAAAGCTTTGACATGCCCAGATTCTTGGGAACCATTTAGCTGCTGTCACATCAGTTCATGCTCTCATCCAGCCTAAGTTTAAAAATAACAAATAGGCATTGAATTGAGTCTTTATTTGAAACAAAACAAACATTTAAATTAACCTATTGCAGTGCTAGATCTTAATTACTTTAATATAAGAGCACCTGTGACAAAATGCAATGAGCTGTAACAACTTTATGCCTAAATAAAGAGTAAAATGTTAGAGAGATTACTAGTTTTTATAAAATTTTACAAGTCTATTTTAATTGTATAGAGTTGTAAATTGGGAGTTTTGTTACTGGTGCAGAACTGTGACAAAGTCTGTTCCATGAAGCCCAGAAAGAAATTGCTTTGAATCCTATGACAATATGAGAGATGTGCAGTCATTTTCATCAAGCACCTTTCTATCCATTAAAGGAGTTTCTGTTTTATTTTACTCATTTTCCCAAAACAACTAGGTTCCATATTTCTATATTGGTGTTTTGCTTTGAAGCTTATTTTGTTGTTCCCCAAATTTCTAAATGATAGTGTTATGTTGAAAGTCCACCCACGCTTGCTATGAGAGCAATTTCAATAAGCTTTTTTTTTATTATTCTTTTTATTTAATGTGTCCTTTTGAAGTTGGGCTTTTAGCTCTGTTGTCTCAGCGGTGCATTTGACTTTTTTGTCTTTTTTTTTTTTTTCAAACACCTCAATTGAAGCTCGTTATCAAAGACAGTAACATCGTTTATCCTACCTTGTATGAGGTGTCCCAAAAAATGAAGAACTTGTGTCAAATTTTAAACTGACAGTAAAAGGACCCCTGCTCCATTTTCAATAACATTTGGCCTCCACTGTCAGAACAGCTGACCAGTTTCTCTGACCTCTCAGTTTTCCTTTGCTTTTATAGTCAAGTACTTTAAGTGTCACCTAGTGAAAAAACATTGTAGATACGACAGGTTTTATGGTCTCAGAGCTTGAGAATGTGGCGGCACGGCAATGCACAGATTACAAAGATTGTGTGACTCAATGACAACTAACAACAGACATATGTTGCTCTTTTATATTTAGAGAGTCTACCTTTAGAGTATATATTTAGAGTATATACCACAATACTAAAACTTTTCATAACATTGGCTCAGTTCAATTTGGAGGAACATAACACGTTTTGCTTCCATTCTGGATTCCTTCCAATTCACAAATTAATACTGTTAACAACATAACTGTAGTGTGTGAAAAAAAATTCTACAATCTGACTTTAACTTTGTGAAATGTTTTCTTTCACACTTTGAGTGTTGAGGAAAACTCAGTAGTACACGTCTCTTTTTCTTGCACATTTTTTTTCTTGATTGTTTGTGTCAAAAGAGAATCAAGAACCAATGTGAGGAAAGAAAATGTTGAAGAAAATGACTCCAGATAATCAAACAGATTTCCTAAGGTGCGGGAATAGCTGCCTGCCTAGGTTTGCCCATTGTTTTTGTACTCAATGTACAAAACAAAAAAAGATATATCTTTTATTTACACACATCTTGGAAACTTCTCAGATTTAAAATATTTTAACTAGTGACTTAAAATAACTTTTTGTTAATCAACTCATATTCAACTGTAAGAAAAAGTGATTGTGTGACTCATAAATTATTCTCATCAGAAGGGGTGCATTCGTAGCTATGGTCATTTGATTAGGTGTCGATACATGTTTCATGAAATTCTTACCCTTTGATCATTGAAGACTAATCAGACGAATCAGACCAATCACAGTTTTTCCAATCTGTTACTTTTTAAATTTAGCCTCAGCATCCCTTTTTTCCCCACAGGAGCATCACAACTGCTTCAACGTTGGCTATGCTTTTGGAGTAAATAGATTTTATTGGCTTTCTAGCATTTTTAAACACTCTGGCCATTTGCCCTTTAACATCTTCAAAGTATTTTCAGATGCTCACTGGACACATCTGCTTCTTAGACCTTTCTCTATAGTGCTAAAATATGCTTCCTCATTAAAATCACTGCAGGTCAGCAGTTTCAGACCAGCACGTCTGGCACCAACAACCATGCTAGATACACATTTATTCACCCCCCTCCTCCATTCTGATGTTCAGCGTAAACTTCAACCTCTTGTTTTCATCACATCTACATGACTAAATGTGAGAGTATATATTATAAAGTGTCCTGTGAACTGAAACATTTTAAACAGCCATTGTTTCTGCAATTAATGTATTTTTATATGATTTTAGTAAAGGCAACGAGAGCAGTGAGACCTTCAGTGACATACAGTTTATCATTTTTAGTTAAAAATGTAAAGCAACTTTTAGTTAAAATGGTTGCATGCTGTTTTACAATCCCCTTTGATGTAGTTATGTCATTGTAAACCCTTTGTTTGCTCATCATCTCAGTGGAGTAAGTTTACCCTGTGACAGACTGAGCACGTGTTTCCTGCTTGGCCAGTGAAGCCCTCCTGTAAACTAATCGCTGTCAGGGCTGCCGAGACCATACCGTCCTCATAGGTCACATTTTAGAGCTGGTCCTGGTTCAATCTGTTGCGTGTCGTCACTGTGTGTGTGCCCAGTTATTGATGCTGGCATGTTAGCCCAGCATAAGAGCCACTAAATCACTTCCTGGAGAACCCACACCCCTGTGTGTGGATTTTTACGGCCACTCACATTAACTGTGACCTTCCAGAAAGTGACAAATGAGCTTTAATGAAGCTAAAGAAAGAAAGGTTATTAAAAATTTTTAAAGTTTCCCTGCTGTTTTTCTTTTGTCTAATGATGTTTTTTTGTAATGGTTCTGAGATGTTTAGCATTTTCCTCCTGCTAACATCCACATTTGTTCATGAATGCTTATATCATTACCACAATTAAAACTCAGGCATCTGACTAAGGTGCTCCAATGACCTTAACATGTGTATATCAAGATAGTTGATGTATGCATGAACTCTTGGGTGTGTTGCAAAGTAAAGAGTTTAATTAGAGACAAACTCACAGCCCCTCCTGTCAGACAGGAAAGTGGGCGTAAATTTAGACACCCAACAGCTGCTACTGAGCCCACAGGGTGCTAAATATGGACTACAAACATATACTCAGATTATAATATGCATCTTACGCAATAATTAGCTATACAAAGAATTATATGTACTGTATATATTTCAGTCAGTAGGATTTTCAGTTGTAGTTTTCCAATAATAAGTGGCACAAAATAAACAAATATATAGAAATGTATAAATATTAGTTCCGTGCTAATAATTTTACTTTGCTTATTATGTAATTCTGACATTGAATTGGTTTATAAGAGTAACTCTGACTTTCTAAATGTATCTGAAGTGATTTTCCGCTTCAGTCCAGGTGGAAAGCCAAGTTAAGTATCAAGTGACAGTGTCTGTCACTATGTTGTCCATTTGTTTATATGTGTAAGGCTGCAGGGTGGTAATGGTTAGTAGGGAGTAACGTGAGAAGGTAGTTGTGACGTAAAATAACCTAATTAGCTTGTTTCATATCCGAGCTTTATTTGACTTTAGGGTAAAATACTGTAACAGACCTTACGTTTAAAAAAGATCAACAAAAAACCAAAGCAGTTAGCTGAGATCATTCACCAGAAAACACCCGAGAGGATGATTACTTTACATGTTTTCAAATGAACATCTATGAAATGACACAGTTTAAAACCTTCTTACCTTTCCCACATTCTTATTCAACTGTTCTGCTCTGGTTGTGCTCCATTTAAAGGGTTTTGCAACAGCCTCGGGTCCGAAACAAAGCTTCACATCCCATCAAAGTAAGGTGCCCACTGTTCAGCTCCTATCATGAATCTGAAAGAGCAATAGTGTCGAACTGTGTTGTCCAACAGATTTCCTTTTATAGATGCCTTATATCCACAAATAGCCTGCAGACATCAGTCTGTGTGCTGGGAAGCAGAAACAATGTGCTACATGCCAGGACAAACCGACAGCTCCACAGTAGCTCATTTATTTTACTTCATGAATAACATGAGTTGTTTTTTTACCATTTGAAAACACATATTTGCGAACACTTTCTAAAAAGACATCAGAATAATAAACGTTTTTTTTTGTTTGTCTTTCACTGTCTTAAAATTGCAAAGTTTACATATATTTCAGACGTTTGGGTTGTCCTTCCAGCTTGTCCCAAAAACCTTTTTGCTTTGTACATGAATTTTCTGTGGGACTGAGATCAGAGCTTTACTGTGACCACTTCAAAAACATTAACTGTAGTATATGAAGCTTCTTTGAAACTAATTTGGAAAATACATGTGTTCAAACTCTCTTTCATGTTCCCTCAGAACCCCACACAGATGACGAGACATGTTGAAGTTGCTTCAAAGGGCTGAGGAACTGTTCGACTGTGAACAATGAAATGTCCACAAGCATTAAACTGATAGATGGATGTTTGCCTTGGCAGGTTTTTCTATTTCAGTGCATGATGTCTTGGTCTCATCTGGAAGGATCACAGTTTTTTTTATAGTGGATCACTGGTTTTTATGAGGTTATCTGAAAGACCTATTTGTGAACCTTACAGTGAAGATCTTTTGAAGCCATGATTGGGTGATATCTGAAAATACCTGAGCCGACTTAATAATGAACTCACAATGAATCCAAGTGCACCAGGCTCGCCTGCAGCAAAACACCCCACTTGCCTCTTCCCTCCAAATGTGATGCAGGTCATTTTTGACAAACACTTCAATCTCAATTGCATCCAAACAAATGACTTGTCTCCAAAAACAAACATGGTTTTCTCAGAGTGCATTTGTACACTGCAATGTGTGTTTTGAAGTTGTGGTGTCTTAAAAAAAGCATGACATCATCATTTTAAAAACTGCTTGAATGCATATTAATCCCAGTATAATTAAACATTGTAATCGGACTGGGTTATTTATGTGCTCTGTGACATTTTTTGGACATTCATTGTCTATTCTTACTTATTCTGGCAGGACTCTGGGGCATCTTGTGCTAAAAGGAAACCAGTTCACCTAACAGATATGTTTCTGGACTGTAGGAGGAAGCAAGAGTAGCCAGAGAGGATACATGCGTACTCAGGGAGAACATGCAAGCTCCACGCAGAAAGACCTCGGTAGAGGATTAATGTAACAATATTATAATATTAATAGCATTTCTAACCTGAAACAGGAAACATTTATTCTGATTTAGCGACAGATGATACGTAAATCTCAGTTTTTAACTGTTTTAACCACAGATGTACTGTGACTTATTTCAGAAAAATACACAACAAGCCTCTTTCTCTCTCCTTTAAATTGAGCCAGCTCCCTTATAAAAACTATTTATTTAGGAAATTATTGTAAATTAGCAGTAAATAAATTGAGAAAACAGTGAATTATATTAACACTTATAACAGCTTAATGAGCGAGTCTCACAAAATAATTATATATTATATAGACTAAAGAATTTCTTACGTTTGAATACTGTTAAAGAAGAAGTTTTAAATGCACTGCTGTATTTATACATCTGTTTAAACAGCATCAAATATTCTGTTTGCTTCAATGTGATCCAAATCCAAACTATTCAGCAGTCTGCTGTGACTGATATGGTGGCTTCCAATAATAAGCTGTCTGGCAGCATGAGTCTAATTCTATTGCTTGGTTGTTTGTTCGTGTATCTCCCTTATCATTGAGAGAAAGCAGACCTCTGTTCTAATCCTTCTTACTACCGTCTTCATTTCTGTCACAGCTGCTCTTGTCTGTTTTTCGTCCTGCTGGGTTTTTCTCCCTGTCTACCCACAGAGGAAACTACAATGACTTAAAGCATGGTGCAATGCTGCCACCTGTTTGCATTTAAGCCACTTTTGGTGTTGCATATTAATAAGAAGATAGCCATATGAAGTGTAGATTAGTGGGACCCAAACTGACTACCTGAGGCAAGATGTAGTAACAAAGCATGTTAGGGTAAGATAGATTCTCTATCATCTAACCAGACCTGCAGTGACAGGAAGACAGGGAAGGAATCCAAATTAAAAGTGAAGATAAAATATGAGACAAAAAATATGACTTTTCAAGCAACTTTGATTTGAATTTTGATGTACGATGAAGGTGACTGTGGCTAAATGTTTGTCAGAAGGTTGCAAGTCCGGCTTCCTCACATGTAAATATTCCTCACGCCCTTTTATTATAAGAGTCAAAGACGTTTCCCCAATTAAAAATCAAACAACTACACTCCAAAAAGATAGCATTATATGTGTAAAAATACAGCTCTAAGATTTTTTTAAGTCAATAAATCTAATTATAATTCAAATATCCAGCTAGTTTTCAGTTTTTAGGATGGAGGTTCATTACATTTTCCTGCAGACAAAGAGGAAAAATTGGTTTTTAAGTTAATGAATCCCAAGAGATGGAAAAACTTCTGTCTTGCTCGCCTGTCAAGAGCAGCGCAGAGATCTGTGATAGAAACTTGAAGAAAAAAGATTTTATTGTATCTGATCACAGAGAGTTCAAAAAGGCTTTTAAATCACCATCAAAACGACTTTATGGAAGGAAAATTGTGTTGTTCAAAGTCCAGAACTAAACTTGACAGAAACCCTTCGTAGGGGTCCGCTGAGGAGGGCGGCGAACAAGAGCTGTCCTCGCAACCTCAGACATGTTTCAAGCCAGAATGTTGGCTAGTTAGGATCTGGCATTCTATTAGACTCCAAATTTTAGCATCCAAAAACTGGATGCTAAAATCAGGTCAAACAGTAATTCAACAAAGTATAAGCTTAATGGTGTGGACACATTTAAAACAATGGTTTCAAACATTTATTCAGTTTTCAACTGTAATGTAAAAAATAAATGTCACAGTATTTATTGACAATCTTTAAAAGGACTAATCCTGGCATTTTAACGGTCATTACACACACTTTCAGAGTCACAGCATGTTGGCAGAATAGTCTAATGACTGGGGTTACGGCATATATTTTGTTAATAACAGCAGCGCACAGAGGAAGTGTTGCATGTGCAGCAGCCTGATCAAATGGTCTAATCAACAGACAGCCTGAACAAGTCAGGAAGGGGAAAACTCATTTCTGCATTAAAATGAGCAAGTTTTGCCAAAAAAATTCTCTGTAAAGCATTTACAGCAACAAGTTATGTTAAAATATGCCAATTCCAAGCTGTCAGAATGAAAAGTTCTCATTTTAAGTTTCTGTTTTGCAAAAATATATTTGAATTGATTTAAACCCATGTGCATAATATTGACTGAGATTATATGAGATGTAAAATATGGGAGATGTCAACTCAGTATAATTACGTCCACCTTGGTTTACTGCCAGAGTCCAAACCAGCCTCGTGATCAGGGGCTGGACTCTGTTCAGGTCTGGAGCTACCCCAGGAGGTTAAAAAGCAGTAGTGGCCTTAGAGCAGCATCAAGCTTGGATCCTAAGCTTTGTAGGTCACTGTTATACGAGACGCCATCTGCGTCTTTCCTCAGGTCAGGGAACTGGCAGAGATTTTTATTTGTGTTTACATGCCTAGTTTTAGTTTTAAGTGGCCATTTTGGAGTCGCCAGGAAAATGATCTGCTTAGCGGCTCTACTGCTCTAGTAATAAAAATAGTCATATAATAGAAGTGCAAGAACATTCCGTTCAATCCAAACCAAGTATGTTTTCCATATGTCAAACATCTTGGCTTTAGAGCACCCTGAAATTGATGCTGTTTAATGAGTTTGCAACTGAGTCAGTGGATGTGCATTCATACAACACTTGAAAAGGAGCTAAGCTGTCAGCTAATTGCCACCTTGTGGATTAGCTAGCAAGAGGAGCCAAGTACAGAGCAGAGGTGACGAGGTGCTGGAAGCGTCTCTACTAGTTGATCCAACTCATACTGAACTCTTGTTTGAGCTCCTTGCTCTCTGGGATGGAGCGGGCTCAAAGCTGCATGCCAAAATTCCAAGAAAGAAAATATAGATGTGTTACGGATTTTTACTTTCTGTGCAATCAGGGAAGGAAAAAAAATCAGAATATATTCAGTACATTCAGGCAGCCAGCTGACCTCATTCTTTACACACATAATGTTGTTGAACCTGGACCCGACTAACGACATCAGCCCCAGATGACTCTATGACTCGGGGCAATTGAATTGACGCTATGCAATTCAATTGCCTCTCTTCTTGTCCTGATGCACCCATCACTCTGGACTCATAAGATCACATAACCCTCCACTGCTCTTTGTGCTTCCTTGTAAATTGAGTATTTTTCTCTGGTTAACATCATTTATTATAGATAGACAGCCTGTGGATTTATTTTAAGACCACACCTGAAACACTGTCTTCTGATTTGACATGATTAGAAAGTCAAAAGAAATCAACCAAGATATCAGGCAGAGAACTGGGCAGCTGCATAAGTCTGGTTCCTCCTTGGGAACAATTAAACAATGCTAGAAGGTGCCGTGTTCATCTGTTCAAATGATTATATTCAAGTATAGGCATGATGGGAAATCTCCAGTCATCATACTGCTCAAGAAGAAGAAGGGTTATGCGTCTCAAAGGAGAACATGTTTTGGTTTGAAATGTGTAGATTGACCCCAGAACAAAAGTGAAAGACCTTATGTCAAAGATTTTAGATGCTGCAGAAGTAAGACAGAGTTATTATCAGTATCCGCAATGAAACGTGTCCTGTACTGATGACATGAGCTGATGATGAATCTTGCCAAATACTGAAGAAATGTATGTAAACTTCTACAATAAATCTGTAACATATTCTTTCACTATTATGGCATTTGGCAAATAGAAATAATCTTGGTATTTCTAACAGACCTTAAAAAGAGAGAGATTTGACTCAGATTTACCTTCAGACAGTGCTCTTCTTCAGTGTATGTAAACTCCTGGTGTCCTCTGGTTTGTATTTGACCAGAGGAACCAAACTACAATGTCCTGTCTATCCAGACAGATAGACAGGACATTTTGTTTGCTCGTGCTTCAGTGTTTTCTGAACAATCCTGGATCTGAATTCTGAAAGAGAAAGCGAAATCCAAAAAAAGCTACAAAGAACAGTTTGGAATAAAACACCATGCAGTCTTAGAGTGTGTTTTTCAGTTTTCTTGCAATTATTCCTGCTGCACTAATCGCTTGTCACAGTGTCCTGTGTGCTTGGCACATTAATTTCCACTTTACATCATTGACAGAAAGAGTGCAACACGATATTACTTGTTGGTGTGCTGGTCTATTCTGTTTATTCATAGAGGGGGTTGTTTTTCATTTTAACAAGATGCGAGAGAGGAGAGATTATACTGGTATGCAGAAGAAGAGTGATGCTGGTTTAATTAGTGATTAAAGATAGGAGATTGCATTACTTCGGTGGTTCTAAAAGGGCTTTGATGCAACACAGACAATCTATGAAACAAGGCAGGAAATGGTTTTGCTAAGACATATAAAAACAGAAGCATGTGACACAATAAGATTCATTAGAAAGCAGTCGAAAATCAACAACTAACAGTCAACCAAATATTGAATAAAGTGAAAAGCTGTCATCATGTTTTGAGCCTAGGGGAGTACAAATGTTACGTAACAGAAGCGCAGCTCTAGAAGCATTGATTTCCTGCACACCAGCAGTTTATTTCTATTCCTTTCGATTACTATTGTAATCTTTTAAAAACAATTACCTTTGAGCAGATATTAAACATAATTTTCAATAAAACTGCATTTCACTATTAAAATGTGTTTTTCTTTGCTGTCTGACTTAATATTCTAAAAATCCTGTTTTTGTTTGCTGTGAGCTGGAAATCACCATGATTAACAAGAAAGGCTTGAAAACAACAGTATGTGTGTAATTAATCTACATAATGTGTTGCACTTGGGTTAATTTATTTATTCATATGAAATGAAAGAACTTATGGTTTGAGAAAGAAGGTAGTGCAATTTGACAACAAGAGCACCAATAATAATTGCAGCAAAAATTTAGTTAAAAAACTAAAAAGATATTAATTTGCACATTTTTTCATGTATTAAATTAAGTAAATCAGTTTAAATATTGGAATAGGCTCCTGCGATAAAATTTTATTGATTTTACGGCTTTTTTGTTCAAAATTACAGAGGTGCTAACAATTGCATCTTTATATGAGTGAATTAAATTGCTTTATAAAATAAAGAGGAAATAATCATGAATACATTTAATTCAAGGACAAACTTGCTGCCTTATATTTAAAGCGTAAATATTTCAAGTCTAAAAAGTCATCTTTTGAACAACAAATGTTTTGTTATTCAAAAACATTTGAATAACAAAACATTTAGGTTTGTTAAGCTTGTGTTGGAGGAATTGAATAGAGCAGCTGACAGCTTGTTGCAGTTTAATAGCAAATCCTTTCACTCAAGAAGAAACCTTTGGAGAAAATTAGAAAACCTTCCATCATGGAAATACTGCAGTGTGCCATTAAAGTTTGCAGAATTCAGCCTGACGTAAGATTAATTGTCTATTTCTATCTCTTTGATTCACAAATGTTCTTGCTGAACAAAAAAAAACTGTATTTCTTGAAAACTATGCAACATCCTTTTTACTTTGGTCCAATTTTAGCCCACATTTTGTCTCTTATTTTCTCGCTAGCACTGTTTCTTTCAGCTTCCCCACAGCTCCTGCCCTTAAATCTCAAATGTGCTTCTTAATGTTTCTTTCTTTGCACTTTGGTCACAATAGTGATTCCCCCACCCACGCTCATCTGCTGCCATCTCTGCAGGTATTAAGTCAGTGAATTATTAGCTGGTAATTACAGCTCAGCTCCTCCAGCCTTCACTCAACACAGTCATTCAGCCTGGGAAACACCAAACCTGTGAAAATCTGTACAGCTCAGTCACCTAGACTATTCCCAAATACCTCATCCTAACAGAATTCACACTGGCGTTTTCACTTAGCAGGCTCGCAGTCTGGTGTGTCTTTTCAGATGTTTGGGTCCCACCATGACTGTTGCTTTCCATTTATGTCTGACATGTTTCCTCAGTAAGAATACCAACAGAAGTGCGACATCATAAGCTGAATTCAGCCCAGAAATCCGGGCTGCATTTTTGCATCTCAACATAGTTTTCTGGAATATGTTTGGGCCTCTTATTTATTCAGCATTGGGATGTTTGGTTGTTGTTGATATTACCCCCTTAGATTTCCTCCTCTCTTTCAACACCGAAGCTTTTAACTTCCTGTCTTGTGCAAAATTACTTCCTTCACCATCCCTAAATTCATCAATGCACACCCTGCTGTTCATCTTTCCGTTTGTAAATGCTGTCAACAAACACAAACTGCCAATCTGCAATCGGAAACTCAGGCAAAAACTTTAAATGCCTGTGCTGCTTTTTTACAGATTTAGATGTAAAGCTCTGTGCCTTTGATTGGAGAATATATTATCAGAGGGGGACTAAGCTGTTGCGTCCCATGATTACCTTGCCAGATTACTCTGACCTTCTTTAAAGTAGTTTCACATCCATTTTATGTTCTGATAGAAACGTAATCTTTAGGATTTTTTTTCTAGAGTTTAAATCTGACCTTCTAAGAACCTGATGCAGTTGCACGAGTGGCTTAAGATCTAAGAGAATGTTTTGGTTTGGAAAATGTTTTACAGTCCACAGCAAAAATAGAATCACTCCCATTTTGACCAAAAAATGTTGCGATTCGTTTCCTGCTACTCCCATTGTCACTACATTGAAGTACTTTAAAGAACCTTCCGAGATAAACTTTCATGGAAACAGTCAATGCCCACTAAGATTAGATAAAATTCTGTTTCATTTTCTAAAGTCACTGTGGTAAACACCACTCCAATTTTTTATGTCTGATCCCTGTATTTGCCTACTGACTGATGGCGGACGGGGGCATTTCTAGACAGAAAGAGGACTTCGTGAATCAAGATTGCATGTAAAAACAAGTTCATAGGCTTAAGGCATTTGCTTATTCAGTGATAGCATTTACAAAGCATTCATAAGAAGTTTGTTCCCCTGCTGTCATCTCTGAAGATACCTGAACCTGCTTTCCTAAATCTTAAAAATGTGAATCGTCAAAATGAATTCATAAGTTGGTTTTAATTAAATTAATAACTGTACAAACTATTTGGTGTTCATGAAAGGTTTTATTTTTGAAAATACAGTTGTAACTCATGCAAAGTGTTGCATTTGTTAGAACTATATAACTGCATTTGCTGACATTCTTCATTATTTTAATTAGAAGCTTAAAAACCTCTGCTGCACCAGTACAACACAAAAATGTTAGTATTCCAGTTTGAAGTTTGATGTCTACAGAGATGAAGGAAAGACAATAGACACTCTGAAAGAAGCAGTACAATAAAATCTTTTTAAATAGGCATTTTCAGTTTATTGTTTTCTTTTTTGTTTAATTGAAGGGCTATTGTTAAGTTATTTAATAGCTTTTATGAATCTGATTTCTGGTTTTCTTTCTCACAGTCAGTTTTCATTCTTCAAAGGGTCTTTGTATCCAAGTTCTTTCTCTTTGTGCATTTATTCTTTATAGATTTTTCTCAAAGTCATTTTGTTATTAGCCAAATAACAGGGACTGTGTGTGTTTTGCCCCTTTGAGCAAAAGCACTTCCACTCACAGATAGAGTAGAGTAGATTAATATTATTCTAAAATTAGCCAGATTTCAAACACTGTACACTTCTTACAGTCAATACCTTCCCACTTGTCAAAGCTCTTCTTGTTTATCTTTTGCTTGTCACCTTAACTGGCCTGTAGCTTGACTTCAAAATAAGATTAATAGCAGCAATGTCTCTGTTGCAGCTTCCATCTTTTCATAATTCATAATTTTCAGTTATTCATCCTTAGTCCACATTTTGACTCCTTGGGGTTAAAAAAAAAGACTCTGTACAGGTTCCACACATCTCTACAGAGACTTCTTTCAAGTTTCTCTGGCATTAAAGAGGAGTGAGAAGTGTGTAACCATGCCTCTTTTTGAAATATTTGCTAAAAGGAGAGTGCAAGAGAGGATCCCCAGGACCTTTTCTGTCATTTTCAATTACACTTTCCACATATTTCCCAGAAAACATCTCTCCTTTGTAGTCTCTCAACCTAAGCCTATCCTGTCCGTCAGTAAACAGTTCTGTTGAATTTAAAGTTTTATTTAGACATGTCTCCTTAGTCACTTAGTCACTGCACCTTGGTTTGAGCACAGCTGACCTTTTGCTGTTTATCTGATCAGAATTAATCAACACAGAAAAATGATGTTATCCTAAATACTCAAATACTGATGGATAAGAAATAATTATTTTATACAGTGCTGTAAAAAAAGTATGTAAAGGGGATATCAGTATCTCTCCATGTCTTACACCAGGCATGAAGTAAAACTTGACCACTTCCTGTAAACTCGTCATTAAGCCTTCTTTAGTTTGCATGCACTTAATGCAGAGTACCGCCACCATCTAGATGATGGTGGATGAAGTTATCACATTTACACAATTTAATTCCTAAGTTCATAAAATATATCATCACTTTTGCACAGTATAATTATTATGTTGCAACAGGAAAGTGCTCAAAACCTTATATTCTTAAGTGAAAGCAATACACTTCTGTATAATAACAATATGTTCATCCCAATTTTTCTCATTCTCTTTTGGTGCCAAAGGAGAGACTACAATTTGGACTGCAGCACCTGTTACCCCCTGTGTTTATAGACTAAATTTTTAAATATGTAATTAAGCCATTTCAACTTTAATGTCTTCTAGACATGTTGAATAAAAAATACTTGCGAAAAACTTTATTCATCCTTTTAATAATGGAAGTGTGAAGGGTAGTTCTTAAAATTAATAGAGATTGTTGTTATTCCTTAATGAGTCCCTTTAAGAGGCTTAAATGCAAAATTGTGATAAAAAAGAAAACTGACTTCATTTTCTGATGTTGTGGAAGTTCAGAAATGTTTAAAGGTTTGCCCATTTTATTTGCAAAGTAAAATCTACTTTTAGAGTTTCCATTTGCAGACAAATTTGATGGCTATTGGTTTATTTATTCAGGAAAGGTGTAATTTGCCTGTGGCTGCAGAGTAAAAGCAAAAACTAATTGACTACTTGATGTGTCCAACATAACAAATTGCTAAACCTGTAGTAGTTTATTTATCTAATTATTTTTGGATTAACCAACTGGTGCATCGGTGGGGAGTTTTACTTTTCAGCACAGAGTTTTTGTTGTGGCTCTTTTCTGAGCCTTTTGAAACTTGTTTAAAGTTTGTTGAGCAAGATTTAGACAAGCCTGCAAAAGCACTGGGTACTGGCAGACCTGATGGGATTGAAGGATGGATGAATGGACAAATGTACTGTGACATTTCTGATATAAATCTGCCACAAGTAACCAGGATGATGAAGACGAAACCAAGATAGATGTTTCAGCAAGAAATTGATCTGAAACACATTGCCCAGAAAACTCTCAATTACCATCAGAGAAAGAAAATACGACTCGAGTCCTGTAGAAAATTAGTGAAACAAACTAAAAGTCCTAGAAGGAACTCACAGTACCCAAGAGAGCTAAGGAGTTTGTGTGTGAAGTTCTGATTCTTGCAATTCTGCAGAATGGGTCAAAATCACATCGAGCAATGAAGATGGCTAATTTCTTTAGATTTAAAGATTTCATCAACACCAACAATATATTCTGTATTCTAGTAAGCAGGTTCAGTACTTATGTAACTTTAGGGATATTTCTTATTCATATTTTTGCATGTGTGAAAAAAACATCGGGAGACCATTTTATCTAAATTAAACCTTACAACATTTATTCAACATTAGCTATTAGATTAGGCTTTATTAAACAACTAATATAGAACCTATCAATAACATTGACACGGTGGAAACTGTGATGTGAGATTTTGTACACTTGATTTCACATCTACATAATATACATTCTGGGTGAATACCAGATTATTTATTATGCAAAACTAGAAATGGCAGAGTGTGGACTTTCGCTTTGCCATGTCAGTATTACATTTCGAACAAGGGCACCTGGGAAAATTGCTGTCCTGATGGAAAACTAATTTTCCCAAGAAAGCTGTGCTCCTCCCCGTTGAATCATCTCTCTGACTTACAGAAAGGCCTCCGAGACACTTCCCCAGAGCGAGCCTGACCTTCCATTAATTGACTCTAAATTAGATTGTGACAGTACACGGGCTTTTCAACAAGACTGTGTCCTCAGAGGAGTTTCTCCCAAAAGCTGTTGTTGCACAGCATCACATGGAAGAAGCCTTTTTATCTTACCAATTTCAAACCTACAGGGGGTTGTTATGTATTTCAATAACTTGTGGATAATAGTCAGTGATCTGCAGTGATTTTCTTGTTTTCAGCCTAAACATCACTTTGGAAAAGCCTTCTGCTGCCTCTTTAAAACCAAAACAACAACTGGAACAGGTGTTTGCAGTTTATTAAGAAAAAGAATTACTTTTATTACTGTGAGAATATAAAATATGTGACATAAAGTAAAGTTAAGTATAAACCACATTTACAATTTGCATATCCTTGTCGTCTGAAGTGAATGAAAGCTCTTTTATCATCTTTTTCTGCATTGTGTTTATCCTCATGTGACATCATTTATCTTTAATGTGAAGATGAAAATAATGCCTCAGTGAGATCAGATTTCCTGCCGTGCAATCTGTTTAACAATGAGTCATTTAATCTCAGCACAGACCAAAAGAAGTCAAAGGCTTCACACTGTCAAGGGTAGAAACTCGTGTAAGTGTGAGGTACCTAAATGTTGCAGAGCGATGTAACACAGAGGTAGATAAAAGTCTTGACCGTGGCAGGAAACAAAATGAGACTTCATTGTAGGTGTTGGTTGAGGTTTCTTTCCTAAGGAACATTTATCTAAATATTAATTGGAATGTATTATAATTGAACCTGCATCAGAGAAAATCTGCTATAAGTATACATTTTTGCATCAGATTCTTGTTTCTAAAAATCTATTCATTTGTATCTTGCATTATCAGTCCACGTGTTTAAAAATATCTTAAATAAATCCTTAAAATCCTAGAATTAATATGGTTAAAAAGCCCATGCTTAGCGAATGTAAACTCCTACCCTTCAATATATATCCCTGAAAAAAGAGGAACCACCACTGGTCCCTGTATACTGCATCCACAAAGCTCCAAAATGGGCTCCAAATGAGTAAAAAGCACCATCATAACATCCAGAGGGCCCACATTGGTCTGCTTGTCAGTCACGAAGCCGCTGTCTTCTGGGAATCTGTGACAAGAGCTCAACATCTTCATCTGAGGTAGAGGGGTGAGTGAGTATAATCCGGGGGATCTGCAAGATGAAAAGAAAAAGAGTGAAGGGGGAAAAAAAGCAAGTTGTCAGGGATGTGATGTATTTAAGAGTTTTTACATACTTAAGGGGGAAATGGAGGTTACATGTTAACTATAGAGCCTTGCAACATATTTCTACCCCTTCACATTTTCCACATTGTGTCACTTTACAACCACAAACATCAGGGTATTTTATTGGGATTTTGCATGATGGACAAACACAAATTGAGCATCATTGTAAGGCGAGGAAATGCTAACGTGGTTTTACAGTGAAACGTGTAATTTATTCCAAATTGTATCCAATTAGAAAACAAATGTATAGTGAAAACCAGGTGATCTACGTCTGTGTGCAAAAATGGACGTCCCACAACCAGGTGTACTGCTCTGCTTCAGATGAAGCATGTGGGAGCCTTTAGATTATCCCAACACTTAACATCTCAAGGAGCACTGTGTAATATTTTATTCCAAAATACAAGGACTCTTGCAAAGTTGCAAACTTACCAAGATTCTGACTTGGGACACCCAAGTAGCCATTGCTTGTAGAATCTCTTATGAACATTGTTTTAAGTTGTACTGTCCACATGCAGACAACACTTTTAAGTTGTTCAGTTTAGAGTTGCAGGTAACATTGATTTTCCCAGTATGAGCGCTCCTCGACAATGTGAAGAGAGTTCATACTGGGACTTGGGTGGCATGCGTTAGAATTATCCAGTCAAACTTCAGTCTTTGTTCTTGACTTGAAAGTTCCTGTTCATAAAGACTCTCAGTTTGGGCTTGACTGAATTTATTCTATTGTGAAAATAAATGTGGGCAAAAATGTAACTCTCAAAATGTACAAAGCTGGTAAAGACATATTCCTAACAATTCAGCAAAACATCAAATTACCAGACCAAAACAGAAATGTACACCATTCTTTTTGGATTTTAACAAATCTTTTTAATCCAGATTCAGAATTATACATTTTGTAATGGTTTAACACAATATCTAAAAATAAGTCAAAAATATCTATGGATTTAACCAGAGGAAAAATTTGAAAGAAATCAAGGGGTACAAATATTATTAGCATAAATAGCCAATTGTAAATAATCTCTAATCTACTTACGGGCATTATGTGATTCATCTCTTTGAGTGAGTCCAATTTTATTTCCTCTGCTTCGATTTCAGACAGGGTTCTGTTCAGATCACTGTCAGATTCACACTGAAACACATTAAGAAAAAGTCTGCAGTATCAACAAAACTGAACCAGCTGTACAAGAAAGAGAAAATATTAACAGTGTTCTGTTCTGTATCTGTCAGGATTGGGAGCTGTAAAACAATGTCAGATTTTAAAAGATTTTTTTTCTGCTCATGCTGAAAATTGAGTCAAAACACCCACAGCACTGTTCCCATTGCAGACAACAGCATCAATCTTCTTGGGCAAACATTTTTCTGACTCCTCCAGCTGGGACTGTTTGCTCATCTGGCACAGCGACCGACTCGCCGGGTCCGGTGGATCCTGAGGCACGGCCGGGACGTACATGTCTGAGGGCGGCAGCTTTTCTCTGAGCACCTTCAGCTTAATGCAGCACCCAGCATTCCTGAGGGCAGCGACTGCTTCGTGGTGGGTTGCACCTTGCATGCTGACTCCGTTGACCTGGAAGGGCAGAGGTCAAGTTAGAAATTGATGCAACAGAGAATGGAAGCTGGAGCCCAAAGACCGGAAATAACATGTCTGGGGATTTATTCTTTCTGTATTTCTTTTTTTGTCTATGACATTGTCACTGAGGGAAGTCCAAATTGAGAATCCTCTGTTGGTCATGTGCTGCCCCCCACTGGTGAGAA
The DNA here is from genome assembly GCA_903067095.1 of Girardinus metallicus. Classification (NCBI taxonomy): domain Eukaryota; kingdom Metazoa; phylum Chordata; class Actinopteri; order Cyprinodontiformes; family Poeciliidae; genus Girardinus; species Girardinus metallicus. The sequence continues at coordinate 17,954 of CAEGAE010013363.1, read as the reverse complement.
GTGATAAACCAAAGGTTTATAGCACAGCAGATTGTCCATGCAATATTTTCCCAGAGCTAAAAGAAATTAAAATTTCTGTCTTGTACCTCAAGTACTCTGTCTCCAACATGGATCCCAGCCTTTTCAGATGGCCCTCCTGGAGCTACTCTGGAAATAAAAATGCCCTGAGGGGTGGGGAGGAAAGCAAATTTATTGGCCTGGATAAAAATTGAGCTAACAATAAATGTAAAGTATTGTCAGTTTATAAATGCTGTTGAGATTCTAGAGACGGCTGCTTCAGATCACATTGGTTCAGAGAGCCAAGAAGCTGCTGAGTGAATGACTGATGAGCTATGTTGCAACAGATTGGGCAACATTTGCTCTCCTACTCCACCACTCACTTCATCTTGATCTTTATAAGGCAGAGAACCTTTGCCACCAGCAATGCTGATCCCCAAACGACCACTTTGGCCAGATACTTTGATCTGCAACTGAAAGAAATGCTTTCATCACTAATAAACCTTAGATTGTATGATACGAGCAGCTCTGTATAACTAAAAGGAGGTGAAAATGGATTATAAATACACAGAGAGGTGCTCCCAATATGGTTCTGGCAGAGGGATGTTTTGACATTTATGTAAGATGCAGAGTGAATTTACTCTTAATGGCACTTGAGTGGTGGATGATTCTGCAGGAAGACTCGTCTCGCTCAGTGGAGAAGATCTCAGGAAGCCTGTGACTGATGACGTCTTTATCTTGCAGACAGGGTCTCCATGGAGACCGGACCCTGCATTAAAAGCTCTGGGATGTGAAAAATTCTTGCCCTCTTGTGCTTCACTTCTCTGATGGCAAAACAGGCACGGCCCAGCTTCTCTTGTGGACAGGTGGCCTGCACATTTCTGGTGATAACAGAAAAACTGGTGCGTTCACTGTCCGCCGGTGAAAAACATGCAAACATATCCAAACTGTATAATTTATTGTTTCATTTAGATATCAGAAGTAAGTTTCAACTGTGGCTGCTGAGAGATCACGGTCTACAGGATTTCTTAAATCAACTAGAAATGACTGAACTCATGAAACTTTCATGGAAACCATCAACAGACTTTCAATGTTGGTTTTCTTCAAGAAATGTTTCTTACATCTTAATAATGATTATAGAATTTGGACTGTACTGCATAAAAAAGATTTAGTATTCATGATGATCTAAGCAGATCTAGAAATGTTCATTTTTAAAGCTGAACCCAAACCTTGGGAAAATGATTCCTCCAGCCAATACATTTATTTCTTCTTAAAGAGAATTTTCACATTTGTTTAAAATTTTGTTTTATTTTACAAAGGCTTGCCATCATCATGATAGGAAGCCTTCTGTTTTTTTTTTCTTCTTTTAAAACGATGTGTGCTGCTCCGCAATGTGCAAACTAACTGCGTTTTATCATATCACAGGAAATCAGAAGGAACCAGTCATTGAAAGACCCTCAGGCATCCTGGAGAAACTAAAGGTAAGAATAAAAGGCAAAGCAAATCCTGGTTCTCCAGCCCAACAGAATCTAACCAGAACATGAAATAACTTCACTGAAACCAACCTCCTCTGCTGGTTCAGCTTTCTCTTTGCTCCTCTCCAGCTCACAGCAGCGAGCGCACACATTATTCCTGACAGCAAACATCTGAGGTCGCCCCTGCAGCCTCTCTTCGGTCTTCATCCAGCTGAAGTCTGGGACGGTCCAGCTTTGACAGCCGATCCCAGGGAGCGCATCACTGTGAAGACTTTTAATCTCCTATAGATAATCAGAAGACATCAGCTATTGCTGAAGAAGAAGATGTTGGTGGATCGGTGGAGGGAAAAAGTCTCCTATTTGAGAAAAAGCAGGAGCTATATTAAAATCCTGCTCCCTTAACCACAAAATCTGCTTAATTTAAAGAAAAGTGAGATTCAGCATGAGACTCCACAATTGCTCTCCAATTACATACCTTTGATTAAACCTGGAAGGTGAAAAGACAACGTCAAACGCAGAAGTAACATGCAGCACATGCAGGGTGGAGATGCTCTACATCATGCTCAGCTGGTCGGACGCAACAAGTAAAACAAAAGGATCCGGGATCTGATGTGTTACCTCAAAACAAGACGTTTCAATTCTTCTCAGCAGCCGAGTATCTTTCGACAAGAGTCATTTTGAACCTGTCAAGCCGTTTATTTTTGCTACGCTCTGTTAATCTCACATCACTTCGAGGCAAAAAGCAATCTGAAGGAATACCAAACGGGGATTTAGTGTTGCACTTGTTTTTATTGATCAGTGGTTTGGAAAAATGTCAGCAAATCTCAAGGTGTAGAGCCAGTCTGAGATCTGTTCTGTGCAGCTTTATCAGAGAATAATTAGATACAAAAAAAAAAAAAAAAAAGAAAACTGTTGAAACTTTTTGCTCTGGCTCACTTTGTGCCATTGATTTAACAACAAAAACAACAGTTTATCAAGTACCATTTAAAAAAAAGGAGGAAAGCAACAATAAGAAGTGCATCTGAGAGAAACCATAACATTTTAGAGTGATCATTATGCTAAAAAAAAAAAAAAAAAAAAAAACGCCCTCAACCTTCCCAAAGCTTTGATAAATCATCTACACGGTACTCCTTAAAAGGAGGCAAAATTTAAAAAGTACAAATACATCTGTTTTGGCATCTATTAAAAAAAAACAATGCAAAGCAGTAAGGTACAGCACATTTAAATAAAACATGATCCTTACAGCGTAACAACACTGCAGATGGAAATTTAAACTTGATGTGAAGTACTTGAATTTCAATTTGAATAATCTAATAAACATCCAAAAATAAGATTCCCCAGTGGATTAAATAAGACATTAGTGTTTTGTTCATTATCTTGATTTAAGCAAAACATATAAAGATGTACCAAGTTAAAGAGAGCAGAAATCTTAAACAGTTTAAGAAGAAACTTGCTATACACTTATTTACATCTGAGCTGCCAAAAAGTATAAAAGTATCAATATTCACAAGCGATTTAGAACAATTTTTAGATAAGAATGTCCAAAATCACTCCTGCTTTTGTTTGCCCCAAAATGTAGAAAGACCCAGTGTTTAAAAAAAAACCAACACATTTAAGAGGTTTATAGTGCAACTACCTAAAAATTCTTTAAAGATCACTTTTGAAAAAAGTATTTCATCTTAAAAATATACTGTCAAAAAAGGAGCGTCTCTTTGCCGTGGACTTTTGCTAAAAGGAGGAAGGCACGGCGGCCCAGGTGCAGTTTTATTTTTCCACAGGACTGGAGTTGGAGGTCTTAGGCTCCTGCATGGCATGACCAAACGAAGGGGGAGGTCAAACTGGGACTTGTGGGTAAAAGAAAAGCTAGGGAAAAAATTAAAACAACAAAACGCAACAACACAGGGCTGCAAGGTTGTGCAGGACGATATGGCGAGACACAGAAGGATTTAAAAATAAAAAAATTTAAAAAAACACTTCTGAGGTAAAGGTCAGACAGACGTAGTGACTCCGTCTGCAGCGTTATTGACCTCGTTTTTGTTGGAGTCCAGGCCTTTGGCAGCGTTCAGGTCGTTGCGGAGGTTCTCGGCTGCTTTCTTCATGGTTTTCAGCTCGCCGGGGTGAGGAGTGGCCCTTCGTAGCAGAGTTCCCTGTGAGACGGATGCAGATTGGGTAAATTATGGTTGCAGGTTTATCTTTTTAAACATAGAATACTAATACATAAGAGAAATAGTCACTGCTTCTTGTGAGCATAAGAAGTCTTAAATATGCTCTTTTTTTTATTGTAGCAACATAATCTGCTACAATGCAAACCTGTAAACTGACCACATCAACAACTAATCGTGTTGCACAAAATCACTGATTATAACTTCAGGAAATAGATTCAGATGCAGAGGTGCAAAGTTGCACCTAAAAGTTGTAGGACGGTAAATGTTTAGGGAATGAAGGAACAAATATCCAGAAAATTGTAAAAATGCTGGAACTGAGTTCTTTTAAATCAACCCAGATGTCCAGAGCTGCCTTTGATTAATAACTAGAACTTTGATTCATTCCAACATTTTTGGTAGGATGTGTTGGTGGGATGGAAAAACAAACATTTTTCCCTTGTACTTTGTATGACAGAGACGGTGTCTGCTTATGGAGACATGGCTCTCTCCTCCCTGTACCTTTTGGTAAGATAAACTTAGGACAAACTGTCCTATTTAAAAAGGTGGAAAAGAAACTGTGATGTCTTATGTATACCTCAGAGAAACAGGAAGTTATGGATTTTAAGTAAAACTTCTTCAATACTGTAATCCTCTTTAAAAATATGTTAAACTGCTTCCGTTAGATGTATTATAAATGGAAATACCTTTGAAAGAGGGGGTTTCGTTAAAAACTGTTATTTCTGCCCAAGTCATTTGCCCCAATCAAATAAATGTTTTCCATCTGTGTAGATCCACGTGTTTGGTCACATGTGAAAATGTCTTATTTTTTTCAAACACACAATCCAGGTGGCTTGAAAGTACTGTAAGGTAATGCTGAGTGCATTGGGCTATATTTAGAGTGTGCTGAAAGAGCAAAAACACAGAATCCAGGCTTATCTTAGAGAAAATGAATGATTGAAACTTCCAACAAATGAGTGTTCAGTCTTTATCTTAATTAGCCTCACTTTAGGAAATAATGAGGACTTGGCCAAGTCATGCTAGAGACTACCGTCATGTATTTCAACATGTCTCACAGTGAAACGCAGAAAGAAGAGCTGCTAGGCTGCATCGGGTAAGACACATGAAAAACTGGGCTTTAATGGAAATCACTTGCAAAAACAAGGAGGAGGGGCCTCTCTGTCTCTTAGCGTGGTTTGGTTGGGGCCTTTTGTATTTTCAAATCTACAAATGCTTTTAATTATTAACACAAAAGGTAATAATTCTTCATGAGTTATAGTTAAAATAAATCAGGTTCCATGTTTAGTTTCTGGGTGTTTTTTGGACATACATTGAAGAGCTGTGAAATAATTAAACATCTGCCTCATTGTAAGCTGTTTCATACTATGTCTTTTAGAAACATTTCTGTAAATGTTGAAGATTTGGCATACAGCTGAATCTCAGATAATTCTATCATATTAGAGCAGCAAAGAAAGGGTTTTAGAACAGAAATGATGTCCTGTTGTAAATAAGCAGGTATTACCGCATCAATGCAGGGTGACATGGAAGTCATTAACCTTCAGAGGCGCTAAGGAAGCAAAAGTCACTTTGATAGACGCCATGGATCTCTAATAATATAATTATTAAAGCACATTTTGATACATTTGACAGCTTTCAAGTTCTGTGCTGGAAAGTAAAATCAGCTTCTCAATAAAGCTATGGAGGAAACAGAAGCATGGAGTGCTCTAAAATGTCCTGGTAAACGGCTCCGCTGAGTATGGACTTAAGGAAACACAGTGGACCAACACCACCATCCCACAAATCATCCGTAACCGTGGAAACCTCACACTGGATTTCAAGCAACTTATTTTCTGTGCCTCTCCACTTTCCTTTCCTTCAGACTCTTTAAGTGACTCTGGAATTTTGATTTCAAAACCAAATGCAAAATGTACCTCCTGAGAAGTATACTTTGGACAAATGTGCAGCACTCCAGTCCATTTTCTCCTTAAATCAGGTAGAATGCTTCTAACTTTTGTGGCAGACCATTCTTTGGGTGTGTCTGTACCTTCTCAGAGCATTTAGCATTGGTACAGTCCTAACTTTGTCAATTTCCCTTTTAACTGTTAAAAGAGGTTTTGCTGCACATTAATCTCATTGCTGCAGTATTTGTTATTTTTTCCAAAACCTTTTCCTTCCACTAAACTTTCCATTATCTTTCTTAGGGGGCTTAGTGACTGTCTGCTGGACAACTGATTGTGCAGAGCAGAACATTTGTGTATTCTGTGAACTATAACCAGCTATAAACAAAAGAAATTGTCTCTGTGTCATGGATCATTATGATAAGCAAGCATCACTTTATGAATGTAATTACAGGAATAAACACATTTTTCAAGATTCTAATTTACTGAGGTGTTTCTGTGTCTATGCTCCTTGATCTTACCGGGTCATCGTCGTCGTCCTCACCATCATCCAGGAAGTGAATGGAGCTGATTCTGTTCATGGCTTTGCCGTCCCAAGCCTCATCAGCCATCCCATTCACAAGGCTCTCCAGAGCTCCAAAGCGGGCCAGGTTGTCATAACCTGGAGGTTTTTTTGTTTTTTTTAAAGAAACAAAATATCTTGTCTTAGTGAGGCTCTGACAGAAAAAAAAATACATCTAAAAATAGCAATAGCAAACTAAGGAAGTTATTTCAGTAGTCGATATGATTGTCACAATCCGCTCCCAGCTCAATAAATGAGAGCTGTCACACACCCGGCTGCTAATAAAAGAGAGACTGAAACTGCCAGTTCACAGTTTCAAATCCCAGCTTAGTCAAAGGCTCACAGCAACACGGCTCCCTGCCCCCAACTGCAGCCTCACCCAGCTGACTGTGTCTCTTTAATACCTGCATCTCTGCCACAAGAGAAGGACACTGCGCCACATAACAAGCAGGTTTTTGAGCAACATACTGATAAAAAAAAAAAAAAAAAAAAAAGAATACTTGCAAAAAATCTTAAATAATGTACAAACAAGAGTCGGTAAGATTTTACAGCCAGTCATTTGCATCCCAATGCCATATGGGTGAGTGTTCAATGTCAGCCAGCCAGGCACTGTTAAGCCTCTTTTGGCTGAACAATCCACAACATTTCTGGAAAAACTCAGCCAAAGAAGGCCTCAGGGGACAAGAGAGAGTCTGATCCATCAAAGGCTCAGCGATCCTTTAGAGAACCTTGTATTTGACAGATATTCCAAGACCAGAGTGCATAGAACCCACAGCGGTTTGCCAAGCAGATCATGTGATAATATCATCAAAACCGCAGGGCGGTAAATATTTGGGCGAGAACTGATGAGACACTTCTGAATGTAATCAAAATAGATTGTAATTTGAGTCAGGAGGTAAATTGGCATCAGAAAAATGTTTCTGCTTCTAATAACATGCATGACTTAAAACTTATTCAAGATTTTCACAGTAATATAAAGTACCTGAGTCACTAGGCTGCTGAGGCAGCACAACGCAGGTGAGCACCTTCTCTCCTGAGTCAGGGTCTTCATCCGTCTGAAAAGTGAGGAGCGGCTTGGACTGGTTTTCTGACAACCACAGGGCCTTCAGATGTAGCGTGGTCAGTGACATCGGCAAGTACGGCAGGCTAAACAGAACGAAAAAGAAACCACAGAACCAACAATAATCTTGAGGTTATTATTGCTAGAGTGGTAATAAAATCAAATGTTAAACATTCTTAACAGAAGAAAGAGGATTATAAGGGACAGGTAACATGAAAAAACGTTTTTCAGTAATTTAATTAAAAGTGTGAAAAATGTATTATATGAATTCAAGTCCCTTCCGACTATAAGTCGAATCAGGCTAAAAAATGGATCAAGAAGAGGAAATGAACATATACAAGTCACACTGGATTATAAACAACAAAACTATGAAAAAAGTGTGACTTATAGCAGTTGGAGCACAACATATTGACCACATGTGGAGTCAGTGCTTCAAGAGCTGATATGCACAGATATATCAATGACATGTTGCTAGTGCAGCATTTTTGGGGCGTCGCCGATCCTGAAACATGCATTTGCACTTATTTTGGAAGCTATGGTCCCCACGTCTGGAATGAGAGCGAAGAAGCAAAGCATCCAATTCGCTTGGGGTCCAAAGTGAAGTTTCTACGTTCAGCGATGATTTGAGGAGACGTGTCATTTGCTTGTGTTAGTCCACCGCTTTTTATCAAGTTCTAAGTCCAGACTTGTGAAAGTTTACCAGGAGATCTTAAAGCAACTTCTAGAGCACTTTTGTTGACAAGCCAAATCAAATCAAATCAAATTTTATTTGGATAGCACATTTCAGCAGCAGGGCATTTCAATGTGCTTTACATCATAACAAACATAAAAACACAGAGTAATGCAACATAGAATCAACAATCAAAACATCACATTAAGTCAAGTGCCATCATTAAATTTGTAATTGAATACGTTTCAAAAACAACTCTAAACAGGTGGGATTTTAGTCGAGATTTAAAGGCACTCAGTGTTTCATCTGTTTTACAGTTTTCTGGAAGTTTGTTCCAAATTGGTGGCACATAAAAGCTGAATGCTGCTTCTCCTCGTTTGGTTCTGGTTCTGGGGATGCAGAGAAGACCAGAACCAGAAGAACTGATGGGTCTAGAAAGTTGATACAACAGCAGACCTTTAATGTATTGTGGTGCTAAGCCGTTCAGTGAGTCTATTCTTTGAGCTACAAGGAGCCGGTGTAGGGACTTTAAAACTGGGGTTATGTGCTCTATCTTCCTGGTTTTAGTGTCCAGGAAGACTTGGCCTAAACTGCAAAAGGGCTTCACTACCACTTCAGGAAAGCAGCAGGTTGATAATACAGTATTTGATGCAAAAAGAGCCTGACCACATGTTGAATGTATATGCTACATATTAGATAGAATTTCTGTCATAAAAATAATTTTTTATTGATCTGATGTTTTAATTTTCTAATGAATTTCGGATTTTTGTTAGCTGTAAGGCGATATTATCAAATCAAATTATCAAATTAAAAGAAATAGCCATTTGAAACATATCCCCATACGTGAATTAAATCTAAATAATTTAATAGTTTCACCTATTGAATTACTGAGATAAAACCCTGTATGTTTTTCTTAGTTTTAATAAGATGTTATTTTGTCTTCTGAACATGACCTCTACTGCTGCCACTAAACGTACCGGTTCCCAGAGACATCGAGTACATGCAGCTCGGTGGCTTGCGACAGCTCTGGCGGGATCTTTTTCAGGTAGTTGTCGCGCACAGTGAAGACGTTAAGACTACTGCAGCCTCCGATCTAGACAACAACACAAGCATTCATGTCAGTCACAGCACAAACATCTTGTGAAGAATGGTAACATGATCAGAAGCCTGCTCAATAAAAACATGACAGACGCAGTGTAAATACTGTGGTGCAAGACTTATTTTTGTTGTGAAAACAGCTGGAAAAAAAAAATGAAACCAGAGGAAATCCGTTAGCATGTGGGTGGCCGTGTGTCCCAGAATTGGTAATCATGAGGGAGAGGCAATTGTGTGTTAATGAGATATGGCAGGGGGACCTAAATTTAGGAACAACCATGGCTGAGAGCCAGGCAAAACAAGGATTTGATGGGCCGGCTGAACTCCAGCTGTTGCATTATTTCATCTGTGAGGCAGATGTTAAAGTTATTCCAATTACTATTAGATTTATCAGCTTAACAAGGCATGAGAAGCAAAAAAAAAAGAGATACATTTTAAAAGAAGACCACAAAATTGCAGAGGTTGTAAAAATATTAAAATATGTGATTTCTTAAATAAATTACCAGTTATAAACATATGTATTCACGTCTAATCAATAATGAACACAATCTGTAAAACTAAGCCAACCTGAGGTAATGGTTGCACAATGACAGTGGTCTTGTTGCCTCATAACCAAACTGTTATTTTTGTGCACACACTGCAGGCTTTGCATCTTTCCCACACAGGGACATTGTACGAGCGTTAAATAAGCCTTTCAGATGAAGCTTTAAACCAAGCGTGACTTCACTTAAACAGACAAGAGGCTGGAGAAGAATGTCACACACTCTAACACAATGGAGACACTCAAGACAGAGCTGAAGCTGAACCAACAAGTAGACGCACAACAAGCAAATGCATTGTAGGAAAAAAAAAGTAAAGAGCTTCAGTTTAGTTTTTAATTCAACCGCAGCAGTATCTATTGGACCATTGTGTTGACACAGCGTAACTTTGGTGTCAAATTCATTTTTCCAGTTTTGTTAAAAAGCTTCAGGTTGAGGATAAGCGCCCTGCATTCAGGTGAACACACCAAACGAATATGAGCACGCTGAGGAGTGGTTTAAGGATTTTGGGAAAACTTCGATATAACGCTTGGCTGTTTTTGGTGCTAATGAGCACAGTTCAAGCACTCTAAAACAACTCTTGCTTTGGATGTGAAAGTAGGATCTAAATTGAAAAGATTTTAGAACAAACTTTATGATAAAAGGAATTACAAGATTTTCTTTCCTGGGCATAAGTTGAGTCTCATACCCGATATCCATAGTATTATATCATGACGAATGATGAACATGAATTAATTCAGTTTTAACCACTGAATTTATAAAGTGAGTATGCAGCACAGTAGAGGACCACTTGGTTTGTCCTACTTTCTCATTTTCAATTTGAGGTTGCATCAACAGCTGACAACAGATTTCTAAGTGATTGTGAAAGGCATACCTGCTTAGGTAATAGTGTTAAATGGTTTCGGTCACAGTTCAGGTTGGACAGTCGCTTTAACTTCCCAATACTAGCAGGCAAAGTCTGTCAGAAAACAAAACAGTGATCAGACAGCATATCAACATGTTCCTACTGAGTTTAAACACAAAACGGTATCTTCATAAAAACACAGAATATATGTGTGCCTTAACTGAATCTTGTATATAAATATTTTTTTTTAAGTCAAACTTTATTTAGTTGTTTGCCTCACTGATCAGACATCAGTAAAGAACAATTAACCAAATCACATCAATAAGGTTCCAGTTGGATTCAGTATTATGCACTGTTAGCCACACATCACTACACAAAGCAAAATGCAAATAGACTGCCCTAAAAGGCTTCAGTGGACCGCTGTTTATCAGGGCTAAACTACGTTTCCTGCATGAACTTGGATCTTTAATGCATTAGATATTAAATGATGTGATCTGCAACAGGTACATGCAAACTTTAATAGTACAGGGTAATAAAGCAGATAAGGGTCAATAACGTATTTTCTACTCAAGCCCTTAGTATTAAACAAAATAAATTAGGTCGTTATGAAGACATGATGACCTCAGCATGCCACTATGCAACAGTTCTTCGGCTAGACTTGGGTCAGATCAGTCTGGTCTGTACAGCAGCTTGCTTTAAACTAGCTGTCTCTAAATATGGGCAAATTTAGATAAAGAACTTTTTTAGACGTGGATTCGCACACTTGAATGGCATGTTCACTTCGGTGAAGTTGGCAAACACATGAGCTGCTGTGTCACATCACATAAGAGAAGCAGAAAATCATGGATTACCAGTTAAAATTTGATGGATCGAGATAGAAATATGATTTTTTATAGAAAAATATTGGAGTTCCCCCAGCTAAAATAGGTATTTATAAGGAACTAAAAAAAAATTGCAGGTTCAGACCTAGAATTTCCAACCATTGAAAAAATTATTTATTTAGAAATGTATTATATTTTATCTTATATATTGTGGAGAACATTTTATCTATTACATAGGAAGTAATGCCATTATTAGAATGAATAGATAAACTCTTTTTCCCCGTTTCTGACCCGGTGTTGTCATAATAAAGCAGTCTGACCAATAGGTCAGTCTAAAGTGGATTTAAATCACTAGCCATGGCTTGACCCACTTTCCTGATGTCTGGCATGCTTTTAGGCCTCTGCCCAGTTTGGCAATTACAAGCTGCTCTCTAATTTAAACAGCAATCAGACACTATTGTCATTTTGAGGCACTCAAACACAATAGAGAAAGACCAACCTGTATTTGATTCTCTGTGAGTACAAGCTCTGTAAGACTTTCACAGTTGCCAATTGTTTCTGGAAGAAGTGTTAACTTGTTTAGGTCAGCTTTCAGAATGGAAAGATTCTTTAGTTTTCCTGCAAAGAGAGCAAACACATCTTGTTAAACATGATTATTTTTTTGGAGGCAAAAACATAACCCATCAGAAATCTGAAGTTATCAGAATGTAGAGGGAAATTGTTTTTACAAACCTCTGTAAAAACTTGTTCAAATGTTCGTGTAATATAATGCAACATGGTTTCAGTAAATGTACGCAACAAATAATATCAGCACAAATACAACGCCGTAAAATTTTTTGTGAAGAGTTGTACAAATGGTGTATATGCCATCAGTTAACATACAAACATGCCAAAACAAGCTTTTAAATGAGATCTGACTAAACATATTCAATATACACTCTTGAACAAAATCTTAAAATCAGGGAGGAAATGACTATTATATTGTTAAGAATTGATATTTAGTGCTTACTAATCGAAACTTAACTTATGACTACGACACAAGGTAAATTTTAATTCAGGAGGTCCTACCACTTATTATTTGTTTAAGTTTGAAGGCCATAACCTAAAATGTGTAGACTGTAGCAAATATCTGGTTTTCGTATAATTTTCTGTCAAGAATATGATATAAAAATAACCCCAACCTGAGCAAAGCCGGTAGATCCAACGGCTTACCCATAAAAATAAGGACAGATACTCTACGTCATTCAAAACCCATACCGATCCTGACTGCAGCCCAATAAACATAAGACAGAAAATACAACAAAGCACTACAACGACAGCTAGCCCTTTCAAACTTTAAAAAGTGCAAAGTCCCAACGGGACACTGAAGGGACGCTCCACAAAAATCTAAGGGGTTTTCCCTCCTAAATGGAATAACAGAGCGAACATCCATCCTGGCTGAGAATCTTCTTCTGACTTGTTCTTATTGGGTGCATCAACAAGACCCAATAAGAACTGCTACCGTAAGCAGTTCTTACGGTAGCAGAACTGTAAGAACTGCTACAGTTCTTACAGTTCTGCTGTAAGAACTGTAAGAACTGTAGCAGTTCTTACTCCTCACTCCAAAATGTGAGGAGTTTTACAAAACTCCTCACATTTTGGTATATTTCAAATAGAATCGTTTGATGAGGAAAATGTCCACTTTCAAAATATCACTAAGTCATACAGAAATAACCATAATAGGGAGTTCATTTATGGTGAAAAGAAACAAGAAGAATCCCGATGCTTACCAATGCTTTCTGGAATATATTCAAGGGAGTTTTGTGACACCAGCAAATCAGTAAGTGACACCAGTCCTCCCAGCTCTTCTGGAAGAAACTCCAGCTTGTTTTCAGATAGATCCAGACACAACAGGCTTTTAATATTGCACAGCTCCTAAAGTGCGACACAAGGGCAGGTAATTGGTGAATGTACATAACAAAAACGGAGCCCCAATCTTACAAGAATCCATTTGTGGGGTAAATTACTACCCTAGTAATTTTGATTGATTTTATGAATTATTTATTGTTCTGGGTTTTTTGTGACTTTCTGGAATAGTTGTTAATAACCTGTTGGAGTAAATTTGGTAGAACAGCCACTTCAGGGAAGGCGCAGCAAAGAAATGTCAGTCATCTATCAGCTATCAGCACTTTGTAACTTTGTTTCTCATATGTTGTTCAATTAATTTCATTTTATTAAAAAAAATTATTGCAGAAAAATATCTCACTATAAAGTTCTGACTTTATCCTGCAGGAACAACTTTCCTTTTCTGGCAATAGCAAGGTGCTTTTCTTCTTGTTAAAAATAAATCATGAGAAATAATAGATGCAAGGATTGTAATTTTGGGCTGTGGTATTTTTTTATATTTATTTTACATAAAACACTTAATATTCTTATCAGTTACATTTCTATATTATTAATAGTCAGCTAGAATCTTGTAACACAATAAGACACCAGTATTAAAAACGAGACAAAGTTCCGATAGAAAAATCTGAGATGCAGACAATGACTGAATGACTTACAGAAGGTATATCGGACAAGTGGTTTCCATCCAGCCACAAGTTCTTCAGGCTGATAAGGCAGCCAATGGACTCAGGCTAAAGATGAAAGAAAAGAGAAAGAGACCAACGAACAGAAGACAGGAAACAATAAGGCAGAATGAAAAAAATAATCAGCATTATGGTGAGTTCAGCGTTGCAACTTTTAATGGCTTGAGTCAAGACACAAACACATCAGCAGCGAAAAGCATAACAAAGACGGTACAATTGAGCTCACACAATAACCCGGGTCTCACACTTTTCCTCTTTTTCTCTGTCTCTCACTGCCCAGATAAATCTCACTTCACATTGAAATACCGAAAAAGGCTGTACAACACAGGAAGATGGTTCCTCACAGGACTGTCTGATTGGTCATCCAAACATGGAGGACATTTTGACGATTCAATGGGCAGGTTTCCTAGTCACCATATTTTATTTGTTGGTGAGTGATAAATATCCACAACCTAAGCTTATTTAATTGTAACTCTATTACCTTTTACAATGTTTTACAAAACTCCTCACATTTGGTATATTTCAGACAAAAACAAAGAAAACTAATAAAAACCTTGGAATTGCAGGAGATTAATGAAACAATTAAATTACAATCCTCTAATACGTCACTGTGTAATAGCAAGGTAGAGGTTTTTTTCCCCATCTTGCAAAGTTATTCTGCATATATGTAGGGAAGAGTGTTTTCATAATCCAGCTCAAAATAACAGTTTAAAGGAAATTTCTTCTTGACAATTTTGTCCAAACTCATAGCAATTTTAGATGTGTTCATTTTATTTATTTAAAACTGTTTACATTTATGTTGTGGTTACAAGAATAGATGGGACAACATTGTAAACAATCAATAATCAGCCCTATTTATTAGTCTTCGAAATGAAAACTAAAAAAACATTCTGATATTGCTCAGCTAAATATATAAAAAAAGTCCTATTCTGTCTTTGCAGCCTCTATATCCGTCACCGTCTGAAGTTAAGCCATTAACATGAGATTACAACTTAAAACCAGGGCTTAAAACAGACAGCCTACCATCTGCATGATAAGATGGGAAATCTGTTCTCAGGGAATGCTAATCTGCCCGGATGTGACAAGAACAGGAAATAGGAGGACCTTTATTTATTTATTTATTTTTATCATTTTGTTGTGGCTTACTTCTCAAGAATCAGAATCTCTGAAAAACAAAAAAATAACAATCATTTTAAAAACTCACCAAATTGTAGAGTTCATTATTGCCTATGTCGAGTTCTTCAAGCTTGTGAAGTTGTGATAATGACCTGTGGGTGACAAATACTTTAAAAGCCAAACACAAAGCAACAAAAAGTAAATGTATACATATAGACTTATTACTTACTCTGGCAGGAATGTCAGAACATTTTCCCTAAGTTCTAGCGATACCAAATAAGAGAGGCTGAAATCAGAAACCGAAAGGAGGATGATTATATGCTTGGAAATCAAAGAGTTCATGAAAACAGCCAAAATTGACCATATGCCCTTGAAATCAGATAACATGGAACAGGAAGTACTTTTGGAGGTGTGTCAGTCTTATCAAAAACTGTAAAATTGCAGCAGAATAAACAAGCACTCCACACTTGTCTAACCAACTATGACAGATCAAAGTACAACACATCTTTGTGTCAACAAGTGTCCAATTAAAACCAGATTTTAGTCTAGCCTGTTCACTACAGGCTAGAGACTAAATTTAGGACTGAAGTACTGGAAGTAGCCCTGCGACAGACTGGCGACCTGTCCAGGGTGAACGCCTCCTCTCGCCCGAAACGTTCGCTGGAGATAGACACCAGCAGCCCTCCCGACCGCACTAAGGGACAAGGGTGTACAGAAAATGGATGGATGGAAGTACTGGAAGTAGAGCAAAATGTTTTTGTGTTGATTGAATCTGTGAAAATTGAGGGAAAATGTTAACACGGTACACGTTTGTATTTTGCACACTAATGTGTTAAATATGGAGGTATATTATTATGATTTTAGATTTTATGTTGCAGTCCAACACAAAGTGTTGCAAAATTGTGAAGTGGAAAAAAATATAACACATACTTTTTAAAATAATTTACAAATAATCTGAAAAGCCAGTGTTCGTTTATCCATTTGAAAATGTATCTATATTTTTTTCTATTTTCAGAAGAATGGATTGCTCTGGGATTTTTAAGACTTGGGATATTGTTTTATATCCTACAAGCCCTCAGCTCATCCTCGCTACAACGTCCTCCCTGACCTGTCTGCTGAGCTCCTTTGTCTTCATGATGCTGTTTGTTTGATAATTTTCTCTAACAAACCTCTGTGATCTTCACAGAACAGCTGTAAACATTATAGGCATAAAATACACACGAGTGCATTCTGTTGATTAACGACGTAGCTTCTGACTAGGGCTGTTGTAAACGAATATTTTAGTAATCAAGTAATCTATTGATTATTCTTATGATTAATCGAGTAATTGATAAAAAAAATAATAAAATAAAATATAGGTAAATGTGGCATAATACAGCTGTTACTATCAGATATCAATTATCAGTCCAATTTTTCATATTTGAGCTTCTCTACTAGTTACTTTTTTGTAGTTTACAAAACTAACCTGCAACAATAATAGCTCACTTTCTAAGTTAACCAGAAGAAAAGTTACACAAAAATCTGAAATTATACTGAATTTAATAATAAAGAGGCAGGCTCACAAATACACTTATAAAAACTGTCTATAATCCAGATTTTAGTTTATGTATTTGTCTTCAGCCAGTTTAATAGATGAACTCTCACCTTGCCCCAGACCTGTTTGAGAATATGGGAAATGTCATCTTGAGTGGGGGGGTTGGGGTGGTGGAGGGCAGGTGAACGAAGGACATAAGATGGGGGTAGAAGGGAGGAAATAGACAGGGGACCAATGTAAGAACGGGGGAGGAGCAATACGGGATATTTACGGCACCTTCGTGCTTATCTATGAGGGGCCGTTTAGGACAAAATCTATAGTTTGTCTCTCACACACTACTAAAAACGAATACACACACAGAAAATATTAAAATTGTGCACACACACTACTAAAATATCACACATGCATACAATTTTTTTCTCACATGCATACATAAAAGACTAAGATTGCACATATAAACTAATAAAATATAGACTCACCTTTTATATGTGTGTGTGGAAGAGGCGGGGCATAATTTGGAGATGAGATTGCGCATGCGTTGATACCACAGTGACGTCAGCTTCAAGTTGGATACTGGAGCTACGCGGTGTAGCTCAAAGCTAATCCGCTTTATGAACGCTAATTTCGGCCAGCCGTTCTCTCCCGCTCCCTTTTCAAGGGCTCGGAAGTTCACTTAGGTCTGTACTCCGGCGTTAGAGCCGGAGTAGAGCTCCGGCGTTAGCTTACTCCGGCGTTAGCTTACTCCGGCGTTAGCTTACTCCGGCGTTAGCTTACTCCGGCGTTAGCTTCGCTTCCTCCTCAAGCGCTCGAGGTTCACTTAGAGCCGGAGTAAGCGGCGTTTAGTTCAAGGTTGATCCGATTTATGAACGCTAATATCGGCCAGCCATTCTCTACCGCTCCCTCCTCAAGCGCTCGGAGGTTAACTTAGGGCTTATTCCGGTTCTAAGGCCTTACTCCGGCGGCCTTACTCTGGCGTTGTAGCCGGAGTAAGGCCGCTTACTCCAGCTATAACGCCGGTTCTAAGGCCGCTTACTCAGCCGGAGTAAGCCCTAACTGAACCTCCGAGCGCTTGAGGAGGGGGTGGTAGAGAACGGCTGGCCGAAATTAACGTTCATAAATCGGACTAGCTTTGAGCTAAACGCCGCTTACACAGTGGAGCTCCAGTATCCGACTTGAAACTAACGTCACTGTGGTATCAACGCATGCGCGATCTGATCTCCAAATTATGCCCCGCCTCTTCCGTGACAACTCTCACACACGAGTCCTTCTCACAAAAGGTGAGTATATATTTTATTAGTTTACATGTGCAATCTTAGTCTTTTATGTATGCGTGTGAGAGAAAAAATGTATGCAGATGTTATATTGTATTAGTGTGTATGCGCAATTTTAGTATTTTGTGTGTGTGTGTATGAGTTTTTAGTAGAGTGTGAGACAAAACATAGTTTTTGTCCTAAACGGCCCCTCATTCTCAGGTACCAGCCATGTACCGCCACGATGATTTTCGCCACCCGTTTGTTGAGACCGTAATAATATGAAATGTATTGTGCGGTTCGTCGGTAAAGCTACACTTACGCTATAAGCACCAATGACTCAGCCGCCCGCCGTGTTCAGTCTATCCGCTCACCTGTATAAATA